>JAXDDW010000093.1:1702500-1732500 GCA_034670385.1 Hoplostethus mediterraneus
GACTGTCCTGTGATGGAGGAGGAGAGGATCCATCACCGCTGCATCACTCCACTGTGTTGGATGTATTATACTGATGCTTTGATAATGTGGAAATGAAATCTAATGGGGTTTTTTTGCTACCTGGCCGTGTTGTTGTGATGAAAACATTTTGTCAGTGGAAAAAAAAAAAAAAGAGTTAAAAGGAGAACGTTGTTGAAACACTCGGATCGATAACCCCGTCTAATCAGCTTCATCTCAGCAGCTCTGAGCCGTGGGATCTTGGCGAGGAACTGCAGCAACATAAATGCGTTAAGGATTAGGTGTGATCCTGCGGGGGGGGGGGGGGGGGGGTGTGTTCAAACCTGTCCGTCAGTGTTTTTCTCGTTGCTCGGCTCTCTCCTGGCACAGAGAAACAAAGTGAGACAGTATGGAGACTCGGCCGGGCCTTGTGGATCACATGAATGATGCAGCAGCTGTCCACCTGACTGGCTGCAGGGTAAAGATGCCCTCAAGCCCTGACCAGAGACCAGCTCCTCCTCTGATCCTAGCCTCAGCTACCAATGGGAAAAAACTCGACTGAACCCAGATCAGTGTCTGTGTGCTGTTTCACCACAATGGGAAGAAACCCCAACCAATCAATAATCAATCTATCAATCATTTAGTAGAAGTCAGTTTCAAGTTTCAGTTTCAGTTTTTCTCACTATGGATCAAAACTCTTCAGTTGCTCTGAGGCAGGTCAAAGTAAAGGGCAAACGCTTGGTGGAATAAAGGATTATGGGTAATCCTGTTTGCAGCCTGGGACCCAGATTTCTCACCCTGGCATGCAGGTTAAGTGAAAGCCACTGGTGGACCCGCCGGAAACGAAGTCCCAAGCTCCTCTGGGGTCCTGACGGGGTGAGGAGGTGCTGATCAGGAAGAGGGTTTTCTGAAGGAGGTTCTTCTGGGGTCTCCTGTTGAGGAGGAACGAATGATAGAAGAAGAGAAGGGATTCTGGATTCAGAGACCTGAGCTGGTTCCTGGTTTCTGGTTCCTGAGCTGGTTCCTGGTTCCTGGTTCCTGAGCTGGTTCCTGGTTCCTGAGCTGGTTCCTGGTTCCTGAGCTGGTTCCTGGCTGGTTCCTGAGCTGGTTCTTGGTTCCTGAGCTGGTTCCTGGTTCCTGAGCTGGTTCCTGAGCTGGTTCTTGGTTCCTGAGCTGGTTCCTGGTTCCTGAGCTGGTTCCTGGGCTGGTTCCTGGTTCCTGAGCTGGTTCCTGAGCTGGTTCTTGGTTCCTGAGCTGGTTCCTGGTTCCTGAGCTGGTTCCTGAGCTGGTGGACTTGTCTGCTCTTCTCTGGTGTTGTGGTGGAGATATTGAAGGGGTAATGTTTTTCTTCATCAAAATGGATGCATGTTGTTTCATGGATACGGAAGAAAATATGTTATTATATCATGTTTTTCTGTCAATATTATGAGGAAAACCTCCTCCTCCTCCTCCTCCATGACTGAAGTGGATTTAATTAACAGGGGGAATCAATAAGAGATCAGAGCTCACAGCTTTCCCCAGACCTCTGAGAAAACAAAACCCTCGATCTGGATTTGGTCTGACGAGGATCTGAAACGGTGAAAGGTGTTGAAAAGTCCAACCTCAGATCCCAGATCAGGTCTGTGAGGAGTTCTTTTTCTGATCAAGTGTTATTGACGTTTTTGTTGTACCCACTTTCCCTCAACCGGCCTCGTCTACTTCAGTTATTGATTTCCTACGTTTCCCACAATGCCTTTCAACAACCCCCAGAGAACGTGCCTGAACTTGTCGCCTTCAGCTGCAGGTCGTGTAGGTGAAGAGAGCAACGAGAATACTGACAGAGAGGAGGAGCTTCTAGTTGAGAAACATCAAGGCTACCGCATTGCATTCTGGTCTATCTTGGCAACTGCATTGCATTCTGGTCTATCCTGGCAACTGCATTGCATTCTGGTCTATTGTGGCTACTGCATTGCATTCTGGTCTATTGTGGCTACCGCATTGCATTCTGGTCTATCTTGGCTACTACATTGCATTCTGGTCTATTGTGGCTACCGCATTGCATTCTGGTCTATCTTGGCTACTGCATTGCATTGTGGTACGCTACAGCGGTACATGATTTAAGTGTTAAAAGGGTTTAGGTGGCTTTTTCCTGTGGACACCAAAAGAAGGAATCGATACGAGCAGGTATTGGTATTATCGTGTTCAGACGCTCCACTGAGGCAGTAAAGAAGAAACCGAGTAGAGAAGAAACCAGTAGGAGAAGAAACCAGTAGAAGAAGAAAGCAGTAGGAGAAGAAACCAGTAGAAGAAGAAACCAGTAGAAGAAGAAACCAGTAGGAGAAGAAACCAGTAGAAGAAGAAAACCAGTAGGAAGAAGAAACCAGTAGGAGAAGAAACCAGTAGGAGAAGAAACCAGTAGAAGAAGAAACCAGTAGGAAGAAGAAACCAGTAGGAGAAGAAACCAGTAGAAGAAGAAACCAGTAGAAGAAGAAACCAGTAGGAGAAGAAACCAGTAGAAGAAGAAACCAGTAGAAGAAGAAACCAGTAGGAGAAGAAACCAGTAGGAGAAGAAAGCAGTAGGAGAAGAAACCAGTAGAAGAAGAAACCAGTAGGAGAAGAAACCAGTAGAAGAAGAAACCAGTAGAAGAAGAAACCAGTAGAAGAAGAAACCAGTAGAAGAAGAAACCAGTAGGAGAAGAAAGCAGTAGAAGAAGAAACCAGTAGGAGAAGAAAGCAGTAGGAGAAGAAACCAGTAGGAGAAGAAACCAGTAGGAGAAGAAACCAGTAGAAGAAGAAACCAGTAGGAGAAGAAACCAGTAGAAGAAGAAACCAGTAGAAGAAGAAACCAGTAGAAGAAGAAACCAGTAGAAGAAGAAACCAGTAGGAGAAGAAAGCAGTAGAAGAAGAAACCAGTAGGAGAAGAAAGCAGTAGGAGAAGAAACCAGTAGGAGAAGAAACCAGTAGGAGAAGAAAGCAGTAGAAGAAGAAACCAGTAGAAGAAGAAACCAGTAGAAGAAGAAACCAGTAGAAGAAGAAACCAGTAGGAGAAGAAAGCAGTAGAAGAAACCAGTAGGAGAAGAAACCAGTAGGAGAAGAAACCAGTAGAAGAAGAAACCAGTAGAAGAAGAAACCAGTAGAAGAAGAAACCAGTAGGAGAAGAAACCAGTAGAAGAAGAAAGCAGTAGGAGAAGAAACCAGTAGAAGAAGAAACCAGTAGGAGAAGAAACCAGTAGAAGAAGAAACCAGTAGAAGAAGAAACCAGTAGAAGAAGAAACCAGTAGGAGAAGAAAGCAGTAGAAGAAGAAACCAGTAGGAGAAGAAAGCAGTAGGAGAAGAAACCAGTAGGAGAAGAAACCAGTAGGAGAAGAAACCAGTAGAAGAAGAAACCAGTAGGAGAAGAAACCAGTAGGAGAAGAAACCAGTAGAAGAAGAAACCAGTAGAAGAAGAAACCAGTAGAAGAAGAAACCAGTAGGAGAAGAAAGCAGTAGAAGAAGAAACCAGTAGGAGAAGAAACCAGTAGGAGAAGAAACCAGTAGGAGAAGAAACCAGTAGGAGAAGAAAGCAGTAGAAGAAGAAACCAGTAGAAGAAGAAACCAGTAGGAGAAGAAACCAGTAGAAGAAGAAACCAGTAGAAGAAGAAACCAGTAGGAGAAGAAACCAGTAGAAGAAGAAACCAGTAGAAGAAGAAACCAGTAGGAGAAGAAAGCAGTAGAAGAAGAAACCAGTAGGAGAAGAAAGCAGTAGGAGAAGAAACCAGTAGGAGAAGAAACCAGTAGGAGAAGAAAGCAGTAGAAGAAGAAACCAGTAGAAGAAGAAACCAGTAGAAGAAGAAACCAGTAGGAGAAGAAAGCAGTAGAAGAAGAAAGCGTTCCTACATGGAGGTACTTCCTTCGATGCCGTTTGGTTTTCCAGCGGCTCGGCGGGTGGGAGAGGCAGCGGGTGTCATCTGGAGATCTCTCTAAATATTTGTGTGTGGGGGCGATCAAACGGCTCTGTGTTACACACCACACACACACACACACACACACACACACACACACACACACACACACACACCCCACACACACACACACTGTGTGGGAGAAAGAATTACCTGGTTTGATTGGAATGCTTCTGCTTATTATGATGATGTGTGACCTCCCTGCCCTCCTAGTAGTGTGTGTGTGTGTGTGTGTGTGTGTGTGTGTGTGTGTGTGTGTGTGTGTGTGTGTACACACACACTTCCTCGTTTACATCCTGGTCTCGTAGGCTCTGGTCCAATCACCAGTTGGGGAATGTGGTTTCTATGCTAATGAGCGTGAGGTCACGGGGTCGGCGGAGGACGGTGGAATAAATCTCCACTTCATGATAACGCACAATCAATCAGCTCCCGCCCTCCTCCTCTTCCTCCTCGTCCTCCTCCTCTTCATCATCTTCCTTTTCTTCGCCCTTCTCCTACTCTTCTCCTACTCTTCATCCTCTTCCCTTTCCTCCTGCCTCCTGTTGTCTCCTTTCTGCTCTTCTTTCACCTTTCCCTCTTTTCTCTCACTCCGCTTCGTCTCAACTCTTCTCCCGTTTTCTCTCTCCATCATTGGAGAGAGAATTGGACCATGGGGGAGGTATGGGTGAGGCATGGGGGAGGTATGGGGGAGGCATGGATCGAGGTATGGGGGAGGTATGGGGGAGGCATGGGGGAGGTATGGGGGAGGTATGGGTGAGGCATGGGGGAGGTATGGGGGAGGCATGGGGGAGGTATGGGGGAGGGGAGGTATGGGGGAGGCATGGATCGAGGTATGGGGGAGGTATGGGGGAGGCATGGGGAGGTATGGGGGAGGTATGGGTGAGGCATGGGGGAGGTATGGGGGAGGCATGGGGGAGATATGGGGGAGGCATGGGGGAGGTATGGGGGTTTTGAGCGTCAGAGCAGAGTGGTCGTCTTTCAACCAATCAGATCAGAGGATCTGGTGACATCATCTCAAACAGCTCCACACTGACTGAGGCTCTGTACGTCAGCAAGAGGCAGATCTACTGAGGCTAATGTACACACACACACACACACACACACACACACACACACACACACACACACACACACACACACACACACACACACACACACACACACACACTGATGTACTGAGTCTGACGTACGAGCAGCTGAGATGAAAGACGCAGATAAAAAGCCTGATTGACACTTGAGAGCCAGCGAGCACGTCTGAACCTGTGTGTGTGTGTGTGTGTGAGTGTGTGTGAGAGCATGCATGTCTAAGCATGAGTGGTAACATGTAAGCATGTGCATGTGTGTCTGTATCTGTGTGTGTGTGTGTGTGTGTGTGTGTGTGTGTGTGTGTGTGTGTGTGTGTGTGCTTTAGGACACAGAGCTCCATCGATGGCACAGAAAGGGATTGCACGACACACCACAGTGAGAATAGATGGTGTGTGTGTGTGTGTGTGTGTGTGTGTGTGTGTGTGTGTGTGTGTGTGACCACCCCCTACCCTCCCTCTTACTCACACACAGCTCTGCAATGCCAGGCCCCCTCTCTCAGCCAATCAGAGGAGCTAGAGGAGAGGGGGGGGGTTCACTGTGTGTGTGTGTGTAGCGGTACATCCGTCTGTCGATGACATCACCGATGCCAGCAGTGATGTCTCTCTGTGATCTACTGTGATCTACTGTCTACATAGATCACATGTATAGTTGCTATCTCAGCTACTGCACTGCATTCTGGTCTATCCTGGCTACTGCATTGCATTCTGGTCTATCTTGGCTACTGCATTGCATTCTGGTCTATCTCCTGTATGATTGTTGATCGTCGGTCTTGATTCTGATTGGCTGACACCAAAACCTGATGGGTCCCGTTGATGTTTTAGATCATGAAACATCTCAGGTGACGTCAGGTCGTCAAGTCCCTGATATCGGTCTCGTCTTTCCTGTCTCTCTTTTCACATCCTCCCTCATTTCCTCTCAACCTCTTTTTGATCTCTCTCTCTCGTTCTCTCTGACATTCAATCACTCTCTCTCTCTCTCTCCTCTTTCAATTAGATTTCACTCCTTCTCTCCTCTCTTCCTCTTTTTTTATCACTTTTCTTTTCCTCTCTCCATCGCCGTCTATCGCATTCCTCTCCTCTTTCCTCCCATTTGTTTTTTCCCACCACTCCTCTCTCTCTCCTCCATTATCACTCTCTTCCCCCTCCTTCTCCCCTCCTCCTCTCTTTCTCACCTCCCCATCACTCTTTCCCACTTCAACCTTCTCCTTACCTTCCCTCCATCTCCATCCTCTCCTCTGTCGTTCTCACCTCATCTATTTCTCCTCCACATTTCCACCATCGCTCCTTTTGTCTCTTTTCATTCCACCTGCACTCGTTCATCCTAGCGCTCTTCTTCATGCTGCAGTCCATCATCCTCCTCTTTCCTCCTTCCTCCATCCCTCCTTTTCATCCGGTACTTTTCCAGCCAGTCTGTCCATCCTTTCTTCTCGTCTTCTTCCCTAACGCTCGCCTGAGGCCTGAACATATTAGATTATTGTCATGACACCGCAATCTTCTCTTCGATATCCAGACCGGTCCATCCTTCACCGTTACCACGCCAACCGAAGACCACCAGCATCTCAACATAATAACCCCGATGATCACTTTTAAAGAGGAAGAGCACCGAGGAGTGCTCCAGGCAGCAGCAAGCAACCGTGAAGACCTGGAATTGGACTGGACCAAAACGAAAGGAAGTCAATTTCATGAAGGCCGAAACCGGCAGGCGGTTCTTCATGTCTTCACCTTCTCCTTGTAGGTGGTTCTTCATGTCTTCACCTTCTCCTTGTGTTGGCGGTTGTTCATGTCTTCACCTTCTCCTTGTGGGCGGTTCTTCATGTCTTTACCTTCTCCTTGTGGGCGGTTCTTCATGTCTTCACCTTCTCCTTGTGGGTGGTTGTTCATGTCTTCACCTTCTCCTTGTGGGTGGTTCTTCATGTCTTCACCTTCTCCTTGTGTTGGTGGTTGTTCATGTCTTCACCTTCTCCTTGTGGGTGGTTCTTCATGTCTTCACCTTCTCCTTGTGTGGGTGGTTCTTCATGTCTTCACCTTCTCCTTGTGGGCGGTTCTTCATGTCTTCACCTTCTCCTTGTGTTGGCGGTTGTTCATGTCTTCACCTTCTCCTTGTGGGTGGTTCTTCATGTCTTCACCTTCTCCTTGTGTTGGTGGTTCTTCATGTCTTCACCTTCTCCTTGTGGGCGGTTCTTCATGTCTTCACCTTCTCCTTGTGGGCGGTTCTTCATGTCTTCACCTTCTCCTTGTGGGCGGTTCTTCATGTCTTCACCTTCTCCTTGTGTTGGCGGTTGTTCATGTCTTCACCTTCTCCTTGTGGGCGGTTCTTCATGTCTTCACCTTCTCCTTGTGTTGGCGGTTGTTCATGTCTTCACCTTCTCCTTGTGGGTGGTTCTTCATGTCTTCACCTTCTCCTTGTGTTGGTGGTTGTTCATGTCTTCACCTTCTCCTTGTGGGCGGTTCTTCATGTCTTCACCTTCTCCTTGTGGGCGGTTCTTCATGTCTTCACCTTCTCCTTGTGGGCGGTTCTTCATGTGTTCACCTTCTCCTTGTGTTGGCGGTTGTTCATGTCTTCACCTTCTCCTTGTGGGCGGTTCTTCATGTCTTCACCTTCTCCTTGTGGGCGGTTCTTCATGTCTTCACCTTCTCCTTGTGTTGGCGGTTGTTCATGTCTTCACCTTCTCCTTGTGGGTGGTTCTTCATGTCTTCACCTTCTCCTTGTGTTGGTGGTTCTTCATGTCTTCACCTTCTCCTTGTGTTGGTGGTTCTTCATGTCTTCACCTTCTCCTTGTGGGCGGTTCTTCATGTCTTCACCTTCTCCTTGTGGGCGGTTCTTCATGTCTTCACCTTCTCCTTGTGGGCGGTTCTTCATGTCTTCACCTTCTCCTTGTGTTGGCGGTTGTTCATGTCTTCACCTTCTCCTTGTGGGCGGTTCTTCATGTGTTCACCTTCTCCTTGTGTTGGCGGTTCTTCATGTCTTCACCTTCTCCTTGTGGGCGGTTCTTCATGTCTTCACCTTCTCCTTGTGTTGGCGGTTGTTCATGTCTTCACCTTCTCCTTGTGGGTGGTTCTTCATGTCTTCACCTTCTCCTTGTGTTGGTGGTTCTTCATGTCTTCACCTTCTCCTTGTGTTGGTGGTTCTTCATGTCTTCACCTTCTCCTTGTGGGCGGTTCTTCATGTCTTCACCTTCTCCTTGTGGGCGGTTCTTCATGTCTTCACCTTCTCCTTGTGGGCGGTTCTTCATGTCTTCACCTTCTCCTTGTGTTGGCGGTTGTTCATGTCTTCACCTTCTCCTTGTGGGCGGTTCTTCATGTCTTCACCTTCTCCTTGTGTTGGCGGTTGTTCATGTCTTCACCTTCTCCTTGTGGGTGGTTCTTCATGTCTTCACCTTCTCCTTGTGTTGGTGGTTGTTCATGTCTTCACCTTCTCCTTGTGGGCGGTTCTTCATGTCTTCACCTTCTCCTTGTGGGCGGTTCTTCATGTGTTCACCTTCTCCTTGTGTTGGCGGTTGTTCATGTCTTCACCTTCTCCTTGTGGGCGGTTCTTCATGTCTTCACCTTCTCCTTGTGGGCGGTTCTTCATGTCTTCACCTTCTCCTTGTGTTGGCGGTTGTTCATGTCTTCACCTTCTCCTTGTGGGTGGTTCTTCATGTCTTCACCTTCTCCTTGTGTTGGTGGTTCTTCATGTCTTCACCTTCTCCTTGTGTTGGTGGTTCTTCATGTCTTCACCTTCTCCTTGTGGGCGGTTCTTCATGTCTTCACCTTCTCCTTGTGGGCGGTTCTTCATGTCTTCACCTTCTCCTTGTGGGCGGTTCTTCATGTCTTCACCTTCTCCTTGTGTTGGCGGTTGTTCATGTCTTCACCTTCTCCTTGTGGGCGGTTCTTCATGTGTTCACCTTCTCCTTGTGTTGGCGGTTCTTCATGTCTTCACCTTCTCCTTGTGGGCGGTTCTTCATGTCTTCACCTTCTCCTTGTGTTGGCGGTTGTTCATGTCTTCACCTTCTCCTTGTGGGTGGTTCTTCATGTCTTCACCTTCTCCTTGTGTTGGTGGTTCTTCATGTCTTCACCTTCTCCTTGTGTTGGTGGTTCTTCATGTCTTCACCTTCTCCTTGTGGGCGGTTCTTCATGTCTTCACCTTCTCCTTGTGGGCGGTTCTTCATGTCTTCACCTTCTCCTTGTGGGCGGTTCTTCATGTCTTCACCTTCTCCTTGTGTTGGCGGTTGTTCATGTCTTCACCTTCTCCTTGTGGGCGGTTCTTCATGTCTTCACCTTCTCCTTGTAGGTGGTTGGTGGTTCTGTCTTCTGGTCCCAGTATCTCAGCTGAACTGGGTTCAGATCTAACACTAACATCTAACACTGTGTCTTGAACCCATCTGACCACATGCATCATCAGGTCTCTCCTGAAAGGTCAGACCTGGTAATCTGTACTATGTACTTACTGTAGTATTACTGTAGTATTACTGTAGTAGCACTGAAGCAGAGCTAAGATCATAGTAGTTTAGATTACTGTTATTATGAGCATCTGTATCAGTAGTAGTATTAAGAGTATTAGTATTAGTATCAGTCTCAGTACTAATGTTATTATCAGTAGTAGTATTAGTATTATTATCAGTATCAGTATTGGTACTAATGTTATTATCAGTAGTATAACTAGGAGTATTAGTACTAATAGTAATGTTAGTAACTAATAGTACTGTTATTATCAGTAGTAGAACTAGGAGTATTAGTACTAATGTTATTATCAGTAGTAGAACTAGGAGTATTAGTATTATTATCAGTATCAGTATTAGTACTAATGTTATCAGTATCAACATCAGTGTTATTATCAGCATCAGTTGTAGTATTAGTGTTATTAGTATCAGCAGTAGTATTGGTAGTATCATTAGTAGTATTGGTAGTATTGGTTTTATCAGTATCAGTAGTATCAGTAGTAGTATTTGTGTTATCAGTATCAGTAGTAGTATTAGCAGTAGTATTTGCACTAGTCTTTAGTAGTGATGGAGCGTGGTGATGACATCATCAGGTTCAGTCAACCATGACAAGTTGCTCGATAACTGACCACATCTCAGTTCTGGTTGGGCCAGCGAGCCTCATCTGTCACCATCAGCGGCTCCGCCCCCCCAACCACATGATTTATAGACGGACACTCTGGTGACCGGGACGCCACCGGGACTCAAACCGCAACAAACGAGGGAAACGGGAAATATTTCCTCAACATCGATGCTGAAAATGGGTTTCTGTGATTTGGTGTAATTGTGAAATAAATCAGATTAGGAGTGAGACAGGTCTATGGAGAAGAGATCACTCTGGTTAAATGGTAGTTGGACAAGCCCTGACAGAAAACACACAGATGGATACGAAGAGGCCTTCCATTTAACAAAATAAAAGCACCCATGTTCACATAAAGACACTAGATTCTGAGACAGGATGGTAAATGAACGTTTTAAAGACGGGATCCTTCAACTACCCTCATCCTACGAAACATCAGACGTGAAGCAGCAAACTACTCCAGTCCGAGAGCCCTTGAGCTGTACAGCATCAGTAGAGGTAGGTACTGGTGGGCTCCCGGTGTGAACGTGCAGCAGGACGGGGCTGGAGCCTCCAGTGATGACTATGGGTTATTATATGGAGAGACTCCCTGCTGGGCTGCCTGTTATTGAGCCGCGCTGCTGAATTAATGATGAAGAGGACATAAATGATGCAGGGTGATTAGTAACCAGGCAACGTTTACCTCGCTGTTTATAGATCGATATGGGTGTGTTTGTGTGTGTGTGTGTGGGGGGGTTATGTGTGTTTTGAAAAGCGTGACAATGTGTGTTTCATATTTCAAATTCACTTCAGCTCCTTCAGCGGCTTCCTGAGCGCTTCAGAGACGCCGATAACGGCGGGAGAGGGAATCATCAAACTGCTGCTGCTGCAATAGAGCGCAGTGGAAACCAGATGATCTCATTTCTCCTGGTTTCCATCATCATCTGAACGACAGCAAACGCACACAAGTTACGCTTCTACCGAGAGGAAAATAAACACAGAAACAGAAACAGGGACAATTAAAACAACAGACAGAGCTTGTGTGTGTGTGAAGGGAAGTGAAAGGCTCGTGAGGAGGCATGAAGCTGGTTTCAGACGGTACATCATAGAGCACAATCCGCTGAGGATCCAAGATGGCTGCCACAGGGGGCGGGGTTAAATCACCTGAAAGCCTCTATAGGAAGGAAGCAAATAAGTGACATAGTAGAACATGAGAGCATCTGATTCCTGTTGGTCTTCACGTCGTTATCTCAGCCTCCCTCTCCACCGCGGTCCCGTCATAATCTCCGCGTGGCGTTCAGGGACGGTTAATTAGCACCGCGGCCGACGCGCCGGCTTGACCTCCACTAAACGGAGGATAAGACCGCTAAGCTGTGTGAAGTTCCATCAGCCCCCCCGCCTCACCTCGCCGAGCCCAGACACTTCCTGCTAATCCACCCATAATTAAACACTGATCTCCGCGGCATACCTGTGCTCCGGGGTGTGTGTGTGTGTGTGTGTGTGTGTGTGTGCTTGTATACACATGTGTAGGGTGTGTATAAAACCAAAACAGAAAGGGAGGTATTTTTGGAACGGGAAAGTGGTTCATATACCTGTATTTGTATTTGTATTTGTATTTGTGTTTGCAGAGTGAGATTTGTTAAAAAATAGAGAGAGGGAGTATTTGTGGAATAGTGAATCACATGTATGTGTGTGTGTGTGTGTGTGTGTGTGTGTGTGTGTGTGTGTGTGTGTCCACTCATACAAACACCATCTTTGTAAACAGAGTGGGTGTATTTTTCAGAGGAGGAGGAGGAGGGGATGACTACTGATGCTCTCATCTGTTTTCTCTTCCTCTGCTAGGAAGTGATGCCTCGGTCTCATAACAGAGTCCTGCTGCAGCCGCTGATCAACACGTACTCAGTTCCCATGACGATCTGATTAAACGCGATGGATGATGTCGTTCTGTCGAGCGCGCCCTGTCCTCTAACGACGCTCGTGATGTACACTGATGTCGCAGGACCGGGGAGAGTGACTGAGGCTCCGGTCGGTTCAGCGTCTCATCAGGCAGGCAGGTCGGTACTTCGTCAGCGTTGATACGAGCTGGCGTTGAGTCCAACCCCCGCCAAACTGTTATTATTACAAATATTCACTATTCACAAGCAGCGAGCGAGAAAAAGCCGGACTCACCAACGATGGCTGAAGCTCTTCACCAGCTCCACCCCACCACGCGCTAGGACCAACACGCCCAGTTTCCTGACGTCAGCCTGCAGCGTTTCTGGGTAGTGAAGTCCTCAATAGTCACTCAATTACCTCTCGCGGCCACTTGAGGCGCCGACGTGCCAGATGTGTTTCAAAATAAGTCCATCAGCAGGTGGCCTCTATAGAGCACCCATGGGTTCAAAGCAGTCTCAATACCTTCAGGTGGGATGAACCGAGTTCATACTGGACAGAAGTCTGGTATCATGACAGTGGTTGACTCCTTGACTGCTGCTTGTTCCCTGTGTTGAGGTCAGTATGACCCTGCTTGACCCCTCCTTGTTTTCTGTCCCATTACCGCCTTCACATTAAGAGCCGGGTCCATCAGGAGGATAAACTGTGTCCCAGTTGGAGAGACAGGAACATCAACAGCAGGAGGAGGAAATCCCTTTAACCCAAATGTTCCTCGGCAAACAGCACTGGGTGTGTGTGTGTGTGTGTGTGTGTGCACTTTGTGAGATAAATGTTTGAGAAACTGTGTGAGAAAATGAGTAAATGAGGGAGTGTGTGTGTGTGTGTGTGTGTGCACGCGCACGTGTGCACTTGGCCTGCCTACCTATCTAATGTCTGTCTGCCTCTCCATCTGTCGGCCGATTACCCAGTTGGGGAACGTTGCTGAAAAATGCCTCATTTCTTTAACTGCCTCAAACTGACTCTTTAAAGCCTTTAAAGCAATTTACAAGTTGTTGAGTTAGTAATGTTGGTCAACTTTAGTTGTGCAGGTAGTGATGAGACCATAGACACCAAAAGCATTGACTGATAGTAAGTTAACAGTGTTGAGTGACAGGAGGCTCCATGCTAACAGTTTAGCAAACACTATGTTGAGTGATATTAGGCAACATGCTAACACTTTAGCATACACTATGTTGAGTGATAGGTTACATGCTAACACTTTAGCGTACACCATGTTGAGTGATAGTAGGTTACATGCTAACACTTTAGCGTAAACCATGTTGAGTGATAGCAGGCTACATGCTAACACTTTAGCGTACACTATGTTGAATGATAGCAGGTTACATGCTAACACTTTAGCGTACACTATGTTGAATGATAGTAGGTTACATGCTAACACTTTAGCGTACACTGTGTTGAGTGATAGTAGGCTACATGCTAACACTTTAGCGTACACTGTGTTGAGTGATAGTAGGCTCCATGCTAACACTTTAGCGTACACTACGTTGAGTGATCGTAGGAAACTCTAAAGCTAGATTGGTACATTTACCAGGTTACCATGGAGCAAATGATCTACCGGGGACACATGGATGATTTTGGTGTCTATGTTTCCGCCACTCAACAGGTAAATTGAACTGATTTGGTTGAGCCTTTGAGCTACTCCTACCTGCATTGACCTTTGAACCCCCTTCAAAACATTCTGTGACTTCAGTTGGAAGCTTACACTTCTTCTCTTGGGTCCTTACTTTCATGTTCAACGTTTGCATTTGGGGCTGGGCATGAAACTGAGATGTCCTCTTCATCACCACGCTCCTCAACCCCTCCTCGTTTTCTCCTCCGTTGCTATGACAGCCATGGCCCCTCCTTGTGTTCTGCTCTTAACCATGACACAGCTTGACCCGTCCTCGTTTAAACTCCTACGACCGTGAAGCTCTTTGACCAGCATTGTTCTTTTGGCAGATGTCAGCGTGACGCTCCCTGAGCCTCCCTTGTTCTCTGATCCCAGCGGTGGGAG
This sequence comes from Hoplostethus mediterraneus, assembly GCA_034670385.1. Classification (NCBI taxonomy): domain Eukaryota; kingdom Metazoa; phylum Chordata; class Actinopteri; order Trachichthyiformes; family Trachichthyidae; genus Hoplostethus; species Hoplostethus mediterraneus. The sequence goes on from JAXDDW010000093.1 coordinate 1,716,444, forward strand.
ATGAGAGGTTTGTTGCGTCAGACATGATGAATCACTCCCAGAGAGGAGAGCTGAAGTGAATCAAACAGTGATCCAACCAGGGCGCTCTGTAACGAGCTGCCTGCTAGCTTAATAAAGACGTCTACGTGTTAATTAGAGTGTGTGTGTGTGTGTGTGTGTGTGTGTGTGTGTGGGGGGGGTGTTAGGGAAAGAATGGCAGTGTATGTAGATGCAAACTGAGTGTGTTAGAAGAGACTCACTGCTGCTGACGATAGGGGAATAGAGGACTGTCTCTCACACACACACACACACACACACACACACCACACACACACACACACACACACAGTACTGCCATATAGCGTGGAGTAATACTTTATAGAGGAGGTAGCCCCCCTCTCTAACGAGCTGAGAGCACCGGGGAGAGCGCCGCCACACACACACACACACACACACACACACACACACACACACACACACACACACACACACACACACACACACACACACACACACACACACACACACACACACACACACACACACACGGCACTGCCAAGCCGATATGAACGTCCACAGCACTCATGACCCATAACATGAGACTTTAATCACCTCAGAGGTAAAGTGTGAATGTGTACGTGAGGTCCGGTCCTCGAGGTCCAGAGTCCTGCTGGTTCTCCTCCCTACCACCCTACCGTTAGCTCTGCTCCATCTGGTTTCACTCCCTTTGCTCAGACCAGCTCCTCTTAGAAAGGACAGGCAGGCAGCAGGCTTCGTCACACCAGGCCATTTACTCTACCATAGCAAGAGAACCAGCCCAATGACGGTGCCTCTCCTCTCGCGGGAGACTCCTCTTCCCTTTCAACCACAATCTTTGATGTCATTATTTGATGTTCTTACAGCAGAGACGTGAGGCTGGGACTCGTCCACTCAGGACCAGTTTATCTGCCCGGTTTCTTTCCGGTCTCCTCGTGTGGATGCCGGAACTTTTACCAGGACTCCCAATGTACTGGCGGCAGCGCCCAGGGTTCATTAACACGGGTGGAGCTTCAGAGCTGCAGCTTAGAAAAGATAAACCTCGCATCAACGGTCGCTTCAAAACTACAGTCGGCATGGCGTAACAGGCGTTTATACAGGCGCTTATATCAGGCGCTTATATCAGGCGGACTAGTCGAGTACCCCGTCACATCCTGCAGCGTGAGACTTGACAAAGACAGACAAGGGAGATTCCGCAGAAACCCCCGGGGAGTACCTGAATGCAGCACTACCCCTTTATTAGATGGAGCTTCACGGAGCGTAAAGGCGGAGGTGGATTCCAGACTGATGGGGTCTTCAGAACTACAGCTGCCATGACGACGGGGGAGCCAAAGAGAGAGAGGAAGGGAGCACCATCAGCACCACGACCCTGATGGTTTCTGCATTCACCTCACGTCTGATCAATCCCTGATGAGAGTGAGAACCAGCAGGGTGGTGGAACTGGACCAGGACTGGACCAGGACTGGACCAGGACTGGACCACTGCTTTACACCAAAGGATAGCATAGGGACACGAGAGGAAAAGATTGTTGGGGAGGCCAGTTTTCTTTTTGTCTCTGTGGAGAAGATCCCACCAGTGACCACACTGACACCAGAATTCAATTTGGGCCAGTAGACCAATCCCAGTAGACCAATCCCAACAGACCAATCCCAGTAGACCAATCCCATCGGTGAGGTCATCAGCGACAGAGGATTGGTCTTCAGTCTGATTGGACGGTTGGATAGAAAACCCTTCCATAGCGCCGCTTTAAGAGAGCCTTGATCCACCAGGGAGGCTCTCTGAGTCTCTTCATGCCGATCCTGCCGAGCAGCAGACGGGAGTTCATCATGGCGGTGAGTTACAGCGGTGAGAAGAGGAGGCAGCTGCTCGGCAGACTTCCTCAACACCAATTACCATGATGACTTACTCTGCTCCGGCTGATGGCCGACCCAAGGTGCTTCTCTGTCTCATTTACAGCGACGCCATCGATCCTCTCCGTCGCTTCCTCTCCTCTCTGCATTTCTTTTCATCTCTTTATATCTCTCTGCCTTTATTGCTTCCCACCATTTCTCGCTCTCTCAATCTGCTGCTCTTGATCTCTCTCCCTCACATCATCTTCCATATCCCCCCACCCCCGACCACAATCCTTCACTCTCTCTCTCTTTCTCTACAGCACTCTCGCTCCCTTTCTCCATCTTCATTTGTGCCCTGAGCCCCTTTAGAGGCCATACGATTAATGTTACTTAGCTTGTTATTTAGCTTGTTAACATACATTCATTAAGGAGAGTTTGAAAAATAGAAATCCTCACTGCACATCATTTATTAATCCGTCCCAGGCTCTTATTACCTCGTAAGACCTGCTGATCAGCCGACACAGCAACTGCTGACAAATCACTAGACGCCTTTTCTCACTTGAACTTAAAAGTTCCCGTGGTCATTTGGACGTTGAGTGAGTTTCAATACCCTCAGGTGCTTGGAACCTGTTAAAAAGCTGTTCAGAGAGCAGGGTTCTTAGCCCACATGTTCCTGTGAAGGATCCTGAACTGATTTAACCTTTAAAGTGCTCGTGTGATGCTGAACTCAACAGGTGGAGCAAGGCACCAACACTATCAGGGTTAGAGGTTCCACTCCCACTGGGGTTACCAATGTGAGGAATAGCCACCCACCTACCTCTCTAGTAGGTAGGACCTTCTGCCTCCAACAGCCTGAATCCTCCATCATGGATCCAACAAGCTCCCTTCTGCTCACCACTGTTGTAAAGATGTTACTGGAGCATCTTGACCCAGTCTGCCCATCCTCCTCTGACCTCTGACCTCTCATCAACAAGGTGTTTCTGGTCCTCCACCATAGAGACTGTAGTGGTGAAACCCCCAGGAGGGTTCAGCTGGTTCTGAGATGCTGAACCAACAACCACACCACGGTCAAAGTCTCTTAGACCAGCATCAAACACTAAACCACTTGACCATGTCTGGATGCTTTATATGTTGAGTTGCAGCCACGTGATTGGCTGTTTGGAGGAGCAGGCTGTTAACAAGCAGGACCTAATAAAGTGTCTGGTGGGTGTATTTTGATTGCAATTTACTTTTGTACGTCTCTTGTCATACATCATGATACTAGATTCTGGATACTGGATCTCCCTTGAAAAAGACCGGCTGACCTTGGGTACGTAAAGGTCAAAGTAGAATGAATGAAGCCATCCATAGCTAGCGTAAGCCGACATGTCATTAGGTCCCTTTCTCAGCCCAGTCGTGTCCTTCGTGTCGGTGGATCGGTCCTTTGCTGTCGGGTGGGGGTTGAGCTACATCTCTGACCTTCTAGCCTCTTCCCAACTCGACGTCGAGCATGTTCTTTCCTCGAGGCATGAAGGCGAGGACAACTTCATCCTGCTGCCACATCGCCAGCTCTCTTCTGGCTCTACCTCTGCTCTTACAAAGACGAACACAAATGAGCGATGTGCTGAAAAGGTGAACCTGGCAATTCAACCCCGGGAAGGTTTGCTGAGCCCATTCAGTTCAGTTCCACACACTCACCCCTGGGAGCTTCCCGGCACAACCACTGGCTTAGGTGGCAACTGAGCAGACCAGATTTTCCCAAGCTGGTGACTGGAGCCCAACCAATGTGTTTTTGAAGATTGATACCAATATATTTGAAAAGTAAAGTCAACAAAAGCCGATAAAACAGCATTCAGACCATCAGACCATCATGCAACACTCAAACTAAAGCAATTCCAATATGAAAGGAATCTTATCAGAACAGGACGACACCGACTGATATCCAATATTTATCGATATTTATCGGTCAGCCCCTCCTTCACCCTTCAGGCTACAGAAGCGACGGACCACTCGTCTTCACCAGGACAGAGGAAACACCGGAAAGTTCTTCATTAATCTTCTGGTAAACTTTTACATTTTGACGGAAGCAGTTTGCAAATGTAGCAGGAAGCGAGTTGCCGACGTGACGCCACCCGGCTGCAAGTCTGCGGCAAAGTTTGCATTTTTCAAGGGTCGATATAAACAAGTTAAATAGTTACTTTCAAAAAAAAAAAAACAAAAAAAAAAAAACCTTTACTCAACAACTTTTCTGTGGACTCGACTGCTTCTTAAGTTGAAAAATAAACCTCAATGATGCTCCAGCGCCCCGGCTAGCTTTGAAGCTGGTACAGTGTCTAAATAACTCAGGATTCAGCTGTAAACAGCGACGCCTCCTCCTGCAGAGAAGCAGTTATAAAAAGATCTGAGTCGCAGGCAGGATGCGCCGCTCTGACAATGACCCGACCGAAGGGTTCTGCTGCGTTACCAGTCACTAAATGTTCTTCGTCTGGTTAGTCGACGCTCTAAGCTGAGCTGAAGACGGCGCTGTAGGATCAGAGAGTCAGGACGAGGTCAGAGGAACCTTTCAATACCACAATAATAATAATTCAGTTTCAGAACGCAACTTTACCTCCGGGTCCCACTTACACCCCCAGTAGAAACTACTGGATTTAGAAAACCCTCCCAGGTAAAATGACCACATCCTGCAGATATTTTACATCTGGGAACACTCAGACTAGTTTAGGTGCACTCGATTTGTCGGAGGCTAAGGCCGGTGTAACTGATGGGAGGAGCTTCGTTATTAAAGCCTGCCTCATCCCACCCAACCCAAGACTGGTTTCTATGGAGGTGCTCACCGTAGTGGCCGATCCCAGATACACTCTCTGGGATGTCGTTTCCCAGAGAGATTTCATTTGCGGGGCGGAACCAAGCGCTCCCCAAGTGGATTCAGACATACGGGTCTGTTTGAAATGCTTCCAACAAACCAGACCTCCCGGCATGAACGGAGGATGGGATGGATGCAATACCGATACCCATAACACGATCAATACCGATACCCATAACACAATCAATACCGATACCCTTAACACCATCAATACCGATACCCTTAACACCATCAATACCGATACCCATAACACGATCAATACCGATACCCATAACACAATCAATACCGATACCCTTAACACCATCAATACCGATACCCTTAACACCATCAATACCGATACCCTTAACATCAGACCATCAATACCGATACCCATAACACCATCAATACCGATACCCTTAACACCATCAATACCGATACCCTTAACACCATCAATACCGATACCCTTAACACCATCAATACCGATACCCTTAACACCATCAATACCGATACCCTTAACACCATCAATACCGATACCCATAACACCATCAATACCGATACCCTTAACACCATCAATACCGATACCCTTAACACCATCAATACCGATACCCTTAACACCATCAATACCGATACCCTTAACACCATCAATACCGATACCCTTAACACCATCAATACCGATACCCATAACACCATCAATACCGATACCCATAACACCATCAATACCGATACCCTTAACACCATCAATACCGATACCCTTAACACCATCAATACCGATACCCATAACACCATCAATACCGATACCCATAACACCATCAATACCGATACCCTTAACACCATCAATACCGATACCCTTAACACCATCAATACCGATACCCTTAACACCATCAATACCGATACCCTTAACACCATCAATACCGATACCCATAACACCATCAATACCGATACCCATAACACCATCAATACCGATACCCATAACACCATCAATACCGATACCCTTAACACCATCAATACCGATACCCATAACACCATCAATACCGATACCCTTAACACCATCAATACCGATACCCGTTACCGCTGGTTACCGCTGGTGACAGACATAAATACATACAATCACAAGTATTTCTTGGGGAGACAGTTGGACACGTTCGAGTCCTCTGGTAGTGACGATGTGTGATGATGTCATTTCAGGTGCCAAAATGGCCGACAGCGCTGGTCCTGGTGCCCCGCCCCCCTCCGCCGGAGAGCCAGGAGAAACGTCACCATCTGGTGGGTTAATGGCCTCCTAACAGCAACGTAAACGACTGGAGGCTAACAGGTTTCAACACTCGTACACACACACACACACACACACACACACACACACTTAACAGAGCGACCTTGACTTAAACTGTGGCCTAGCGGACTGGAGAGAGAGAGGTAGAGAGAGGTAGAGAGACAGAGAAAGGATGGGGGGAGTGAGAGAAGACTGAGATAGATGGGGAGGGAGGGAGGAAGAAGAAGGAAGGGAGGAAGACAGAGGGGAGACAGAGGAGGGGAAGGAGGGCAAGAAGGAAAGAGGGAGGAAGGAAGGGGCACAGAGGGAGGAAGGAAAGAGGGAGGAAGAAAGGGGCAGAGGGAGGAAGGAAAGAGGGAGGAAGGAAGGGACACAGAGGAAGGAAAGAGGGAGGAAGGAAGGGGCAGAGGGAGTAAGGAAAGGAAGGATCGACAGACCGCTACATGGACCAGCAGCAGCTGGTTTTAAGAGAGTCATGGTGGACTGGTCCTGTGTGCTGCAGCAGTCTGCTGGTCGTGCCAGCACGGTTGCTATGGCGGCAGCATGATGCCGGTGAGCCGGGGGAGGGATTATCAGGGGGGAGGGATTATCAGGGGGGAGGGATTATCAGGGGGGAGGGATTATCAGGGGGGAGGGATTATCAGGGGGAAGAAAAGCAAGATGAAAAGGCGACAGCAGGAGAGGAAATGTAGATAAATAGCTGCAGCTTGTGCCTCTCGCTTCATCTTCATCTTCATCGGTGTTAGGGAAACTCTGGTCATTGTTTTTTGTTTCAACCTGGTGCTGATGGGGTTGATGCTTCCCAGACTCTCAGCAGGGGGCGGGGCTTCTCAGCAGGGGGCGGGGCTTCTCCACTAATGCCTCCAAGCAGAAATTCTGACGTTCTCCTGCCGACCTCAACAGGAGGGAAAAGCATCTGCAAACTTCATCCTGGTGAAGTCCAGACTCTATTCTTCTATTGTATTTCTTCTTTCTCTGCTCCTTGTCTTCCTCTTCCCTCCTGCATCAGTACCTTACAGAGTAACTAATTACATTTACTCTAGTTACAATAATAAAGTAGCTTTTTTGTCCAACGCTAGCCTAGCAACCGTTGCCCTCCTACTATCATCACTGGTCTTTACACGTAAAACCAACGACTGGATGTAAGGTCTCTGGGGGTTGTCAAAAGGCATTCTGGGAAACGTAGGAATACACAAACTGAATTAGAAGTAGGCATGGCAGGTTGAGGGAAAAAGTAAATGACAAAATAACTCATCACAGATTGATGATCAATAACAGAATCAGAGGATCTGACTCTCTCTTTAAGCTAGTAGATTGTTTGTCCAACCTAGCAGTAACAAAGGGGGGCGGGGCTTAATGAAGGGTCACCAGTGAAGCTGCTAGGGAGGGGAGTCGTCCATCAATCATCTCGACCCTCCGTTGGCATCGAGGATCAAGTGAGGAGAATAAAACTGAAGCTGAAGAACACGAGGACACAAAACTGGTTTAGAGGTTTGGGAGGACTGGTGACTGGTGTGTGTGTGTGTGTGTGTGTGTGTGCATGGTCAACGGACCACAGCTGCTGTGTGCCTGGATTTCTGCCAGAACAGGCACGCACGCACGCACACACACACACACACACACACACACACACACACACACGCCAACTGCTGAGTCAGTTTATACAAAGTCTCATGTACACACACCAGTAAAGTGCACAGATGGTGATGCTCACTCTCACTCTCTCTCTCACACACACACACACACACACACACACACACTGAAGCAAACAGAGATTAGCATGCACATGTCCACCCCAGAATGACAAATATCATCCATGATGCATCAAACCAAACCTGATATGAGGAGATATCTTAACGACCATTTAAAAACTATTTGAAAACAATAATAATATAAATGTATCATATGATATTATTTTATTAATTATTATAGTTTTATATTTGTAATAATAGTATTTAATAGAATTATTAATTTGTAGTTTATTTAATAATTATATTTGAATAATTGTATGCAGTAAATTATTCATAGTAATAACACAATAATAACAATAATAATATAATGATAATAATATAATACTACTCCTACTACTACTAATAATAACAATAATATAATAAGAATAATTACTCCTACAACTACTAATATACTAATAATAATCCAAATAACAATAATATAATACTACTCCTACTACTAATAATAACAATAATATAACATGAATAATTACTCCTACTAATAATAATAATATACTGATAATAATACTAATAATAACAATAATATAATAATAATATAATACTACTCCTACTACTACTAATATACTAATAATAATATGATGATGGTGATGGTGGTGATGGTGGTGATGACGATGATGATGGTGGTGACGATGATGATGGTGATGATGTCAGTGCTGGCTACAGAGCAGCAGTCAGACAGGACAGCAGATGCAGTGAGATTCATTCATCCCAACTGGTCTACAGTGAATAATGTCCAGAGAGAACAGAGCTGCCTACACACAATCTGACTGATCAGAGTGTGTGTGTGTGTGTGTGTGTGTGTGTGTGTGTGTGTGTGTGTGTGTGTGTGAGGGAGCGAGAGAAAGTGAGAGAAAGTGAAAGAAAATCCAATTCTCATATCTGTAGTATTGTTTGGACTGTATGTGATAAACTTTGAGTGTGTGTGTGTGTGTGTGTGTGTGTGTGTGTGTGTGTGTGTGTAGTCTAGTTAATCAATGTGACTTTTCTGCCAAATGCCAAGTCAATGGAACCATAAACGCAAACACCGATTGACAACCAGCACATCGCTAACGGAGACGAGAACCCACGACGGTTCTGTTTCAAAGGGCCGACACACGTCGCCATGACAACCGAAATAAAAACACAGTCAGCATGTTCTGGTGGGTTTATCAACCTCTCAGTCCTCTAACAACAGAACACAAGGCATTATGGGTAGAAGAGAACTGTGGTGGTTCGTTAGGCGAGAGAACGGGATCCAACCAGCTACAGGAAACCACCCCAGAACACAAGGCATTATGGGTAGAAGGAGACTTGGTCAGTCATGTCCAGATGTTTCTTCATGTGTTCTTAACTGGTATGAACACCAGAGAAGAGCAGACAAGTCCATCATGTCCATCATCAAGTCGAGAGAGAGAGAGAGAGAGAGAGAGAGAGAGAGAGAGAGAGCGAGAGACACAGACAGACAGACAGACAGAGAGAGAGAGAGAGAGAGAGAGAGAGACAGAGAGAGAGAGAGAGAGAGAGAGACAGAGAGAGAGAGAGTGAGAGCAAGAGACACAGACAGACAGACAGACAGAGAGAGAGAGAGAGAGAGAGAGAGAGACACAGAGACAGACAGAGAGAGAGAGAGACAGAGAGAGAGAGAGACAGACAGAGAGAGAGAGAGACAGACAGACAGAGAGACAGAGAGACAGAGAGAGAGACAGAGAGACAGAGAGAGAGAGAGAGAGTGAGAGAGAGAGAGAGAGAGAGAGAGAGAGAGAGAGAGACAGAGAGAGAGAGAGTGTCTGGGTAACTTCTACAACATGACTCTCCGAGAGATTCGCTCAGACGCCAGAAGCTCCAACAAACATCCGGACGAGTCGGCAAAGTCCGCCGACAAAGCCGCTGCCAGGAGGATGTTCGGGATTTGTCTCGCGTTGATGACATCATCAGAGGAGACTTAGCCCTCTGATCGTGGGTTATCGTGGGTGCAGACGGAGTCTGAGTATTCTCAATATATTGATTTTCACAACGCGACAAAGTCAACTGTCCTTTCTGACTGTGTCATCAGTCATGTTGTCAGCAGGCGTCCCCTCAAACCTGCGGCGTTCTTTACTTCCTGGTTCATCCCGTCTGTATTGACGAACCGGTCACACCACATGGGTCCAACAGACACTTCCTGTATTTCTGCTTCAAATTATGACATCTAGACTGAAACAGCAGTAATGGGGAGTGTGTGTGTGTGTGTGTGTGTGTGTGTGTGTGTGTGTGTGTGTGTGTGTGTGTGTGTGTGAGTGTGTGTGTGTGTGTGTTCATGCGTAGCCTGATATCTGGACCATGTGGTGTGTTTGCATACAGGGAGGCGGCTACAGATTCCTCTGGTTTGGAAACTCACATCACATTACAGTGAATCGTCGTCGCCGCCACTATCAAATATTAAACACGTGTAACAGATCTGCTGCAGCTAAAGATAGACCGGGTAAAAATAGAAACATGAAACATTCAGGGTTTGGTTTGAATTGGGAGGAAAACGTGCTCGCAGCCTTTTGAAATCCAAGACTTCATCCCTTCTGAATCGCACACCACCGAGGATAACAAACGCAGAGGAATTCATCTTGGTGGAGAAACAAATCGACAAATAAGGTCACAACACCAGACACTAGATACACCACCTACAGTTCATCATCTCACATCCCTAAAATACAAGACTCTTATTTTGACATCCGAGGACTAAGTGAGGCTTTTAACACAAAATGACAAAATTACTATCTGACAGGGTTGTTGATCGATATCGATGACTCATCGATGACTTCATCAGGTAAATGAGATTTCTGGCTTTCAAAACTCGCCAATAGAGGTAATAGATTACTTAATGTTACCTACGACCTCTGATCAATCAATATTGATGAACAACACAATGACAATCAATTTAATCACCAATTGCAATAACTTGGAAAGAATGGTGCATTCAGGGTTCCTACACCAAACTCCAGAACTACTCTAGGACTACTCTAGGACTACTACTCTAGGACTACTACTCTAGGACTACTACTCTAGGACTACTACTCTAGGACTACTCCAGGACTACTCCAGGACTACTCTAGGACTACTACTCTAGGACTACTACTCCAGAACTACTCCAGAACTACTCTAGGACTACTCTAGGACTACTACTCTAGGACTACTACTCTAGGACTACTCCAGGACTACTCTAGGACTACTACTCTAGGACTACTCCAGGACTACTACTCTAGGACTACTCCTCTAGGACTACTACTCCAGAACTACTCCAGAACTACTCCAGAACTACTCTAGGACTACTCTAGGACTACTACTCCAGGACTACTCTAGGACTACTCTAGGACTACTACTCTAGGACTACTACTCCAGGACTACTCTAGGACTACTACTCTAGGACTACTCTAGGACTACTACTCCAGGACTACTCCAGGACTACTACTCTAGGACTACTCCAGGACTACTCCAGAACTACTCCACGACTACTCCAGGACTACTCCACGACTACTCCAGGACTACTCCAGAACTACTCTAGGACTACTCAACGACTACTCCAGAACTACTCTACGACTACTCTAGGACTACTACTCTAGGACTACTCCAGAACTACTCCAGGACTACTCAACGACTACTCCAGAACTACTCTACGACTACTCTAGGACTACTACTCTAGGACTACTCCAGGACTACTCCAGAACTACTCCACGACTACTCCAGGACTACTCCACGACTACTCCAGGACTACTCCAGAACTACTCTAGGACTACTCAACGACTACTCCAGAACTACTCTACGACTACTCTAGGACTACTACTCTAGGACTACTCCAGAACTACTCCAGAACTACTCCAGGACTACTCCAGAACTACTCTACGACTACTCTAGGACTACTCCAGGACTAATTCAGGACTACTCCAGGACTACTCTACGACTACTCTAGGACTACTCCAGGACTACTCTACGACTACTCTAGGACTACTCCAGGACTACTCTACGACTAATTCAGGACTACTCTAGGACTACTCCAGGACTACTCCAGGACTACTCCAGTTAGCTGACGATGCGTTCAAGAGGACAGGACGATACACCGACCCTGAATCTAACATGGTTAGGTCCTGTCTCCCTCCCCATCTCCCAGCCTGTCTCCCTGTCTCCCTCCCCGTCTCCCTGTTTCCCTGCCTCCCCGTCTCCATCCACATCTCCCTGTCTCCCTGCCTGTCTCCCTGCCTCCCCGTCTCCCTGCCTGTCTCTCTGTCTCCCTCCCCGTCTCCTTGTCTCCCTGCCTGTCTCTCTGTCTCCCTGCCTGTCTCTCTGTCTCCCTGCCTGTCTCTCTGTCTCCCTGCCTGTCTCTCTGTCTCCCTCCCCGTCTCTCTGTCTCCCTGCCTGTCTCTCTGTCTCCCTGCCTGTCTCTGTCTCTCCCCCCAGTCTCCCTCTCTGTCAGGTCTGTTTGTTATGAGGAAGCAGGGCTGAGATGGATCGCTGCACAAACAAATGTTTGTTCTGCCCTTCGCAAACCCCAGAGACACACTGCTGCCTGCCTGGGCCCTGTGTGTGTGTGTGTGTGTGTGTGTGTGTGTGTGTGTGTGTGTGTGTGTGTGTGTGTGTGTGTGTGTGTGTGTGTGTAGAAATGGGAATAAACACAGAGAGAGAGAGATTGTGTTTTATTTCTTGTTATTTTTACAATTTCTTATTGTTGTGGTTTATTATGGTGTGTGTGTGTGTGTGTGTGTGTGTGTGTGTGTGTGTGTGTGTGTCTGTGTGTGTGTGTGTGTGTGTGTGTGTGTGTTAACGGGGTACCAGCTGTCTTCCACCAGTTATTGCCTAATGGGGGTGGAGGAGGGAGGGAGGAAAGGAGGGCGGGATAGAAGAGTGGATGGAGGGATGGATGTCATTATTTAATGCAAGAGAAAGACGGATGGAGGGATGATGGAGAGAAAAAAGGAAGAAAAGATAATTGAAGGAGAAAAAGAGGGATGGAAAGAGGGATAAATGAAGTGAGGGGAGGGAAGGGTGGAGGGATGGAGGTATGATGGAGAGAGAGGGGGAATGATAGAGGAATGAAGGAAGGATGGAGGGAGGGAGGGATGGAAGGAGAAAGGGAAGGAAGGATGGAGGGATGGTGAAGGAAAAAAGGAGTGATGAAGGTTGAGGAGGACGGATGAAAGAAAGATGGAGGGATGAAAGGAAGGCTGCCCGCCAATCTGCGTGAGGTCAGAGGTCAGGGGTGGGCGGGGCTAACAAGCCTAACAAACAAGAGAGGTCGCCACGCTCCAGACTACCGATCCATCCTCTACCTCTCTCTACCTCTCCCTCGGTTTCCCTCTATTGTTCCTCCCTCTTTCCATCCCTCCATCCCTCCTTCCTCTGAGAGACGGAGAAAAAAGAGAGAGGGGGAGCGAACGGACGACAGGAGCGAGGGATGAAACTGTGGAGTCATCAGAAAAAAGAATAAAAATCCTCCGGCGGTGACAGAAGTGGTTTAATGAGAGATGGATGGAGGGGGGAGGAGGGGGAGGGTAAAGGGTCACAACTGGCACATGATTTATTCTGGAGGGGGGGGGGGGCAGGATTAAGACTGAAGCTGCCACCTGAACCACACACACACACACACACGCACACACACACACACACACACTCCCAGAGGGCCTGAGGCTGCTGAGGTGTCGAAAGGCTGTTAATTGTCGCCAACATGACTTTAATCAGATTTCAAACCCCCTATCCCATCACACACACACACACACACACACACACACACACACACACACACATTCATAATGCATGTGCGCACACGTGCATTATGAATGTGTGTGTGTGTGTGTAAATCAGGTTTTGGCGAAGGCGGCGCCAGGTCCCATATGTTGCCCACCGACACTGGGGGGAAAACCCCTGGGAAACCCCTCCCCCCCCCCACACACACACACACACAAACACACACACACACACACACACACACACACACACACACACACACACACGCCAAGAGACACACAATGATACACACCCTCATTAAGACACGTAAAGGCAAACAACACATAAAACTCAACACAAAGATAAACACACACACACACACACACACACACACACACTTTACGTGTCTTAATGAGGGTGTGTATCATTGTGTGTCTCTTGGCGTGTGTGTGTGTGTGTGTGTGTGTGTGTGTGTGGGATTCCATCTCCAGGGGACCCTAATGAATAAATAAGTAGAAAAGAAGAAACAGCAGACTCTCTCTCTCCCGCCCTCTCCCCCCCCTCTCTCTCCCCCCTCTCCCCCCCTCTCCCCCCCCTCTCTCTCCCTCTCCCCCCCCTCTCTCTCTCTCCCTCTCTCTCTCTATTAATGAAGTAATGAAGACATCCATCTCTTCTCTCTCTCCCTCTTCATCCCTCCATCTCCATTAAAACCTCATTTTGTCGTCTCTTCATCTATCCATCTCTCTCTCTCCTATTGTTCACCCTCCCTCCCCCTTTTTCTACCTCCCTCTTCTCATCTTCCCCCCTCCGTCTTCCTCTCTTTTCTCTCCCCTTCCCACCTCATCCTGTCTCCCCCTCTTTCTCCCCTCTTCTCTCTCACCCTTCCTCTGTCTCATGTGTCTCCTGCTCCACATATGGCATTCACGCTTCCACACCAATAAATAACACACACACACACACACACACACACACACACACACACACACACACCAACTGGTGTCCCTGCCAGCTCCTTGTGGAGAGGGAGGAGGTCCTTCCAGACGTTTAATTAATCCCTCCATCCATCGACTCCTCTCTCCCTCCCTCTCCTCATCCCCTTCACTCCTTTGCTCCCTCACCCTCCCTCCCACTTCTTCCTCATTGTCTCTCACTCACTCTGCTCCAGAAAAAGTGTGTGTGTGTGTGTGTGTGTGTGTGTGTGTGTGTGTGTGTGTGTGTGTGTGTAAAAAAGGAGGGGCGCCAATGAGTGGTTTCCAAGGCAACGAGCCACACTGCCGCAGTGGAGAAATAGGGGAGTTGGGAGGGGTGAGAGTTGAGAGTTGAGAGAGTGAGAATAAGAATGAAGGGGAGGCGTGTGTGTGTGTGTGTGTGTGTGTGTGTGTGTGTGTGTGTTGGGGTTGCAGCTGACAAACTCGACTCCTGCAGTCAAGAGAGAGAGAAAGGTACTCGAAGAAGAGGGTGAGAGGAGAGCAGCAGCAGTGTGTGTGTGTGTGTGTGTGTTAAAGTGCACATGCATGTACATATATGATGTGTGAACGTGCGTGTGTGTGTGTGTGTGTGTGTTACGCCATCCAAAGAGCTCTCTCTCCACAGCATGAATGTCAAGAGCATTGCTGCAGTGCCAAGGGCAGATACACTGCCAATGATATTACACACACACACACACACACACACACACACACACACACACACACACACACACACACACACAGTAGAGTATATTCTCACTGAAGTGCAGAGCGACATCATGTGTTCAGCTACATACTGATATATATACAGTTTATATACAGAGGGAGAGAGAGAGAGAGAGAGAGAGAGGGAGAGAGAGTGAGAGAGAGAGAGGGAGAGAGAGAGTGAGAGAGAGAGGTAGAGAGAGACAGAGAGAGAGAGGGGGGGAGAGAGTGAGAGAGGTGGAGAGAGAGAGAGAGGGGGGGGAGAGTGAGAAGGGAGAGAGAGGGTGGGTAGAAACAGAACAGGTAGAGGAAGATGTTGAATGGGGGTGACGGCTGGTGGAGGAAGCTCCTTTAGGCCACGCCCACACTAAGATCTCTGTCCACTAAACCATCACCAGACAATAAAACATCTTTGTTTTCACTGTCCACACTGTTGGTCCACTAACCTAGCTAACCGATACTGTTGGTCTACTAACCTAGCTAACCGATACTGTTGGTCCACTAACCTAGCTAACCGATACTGTTGGTCTACTAACCTAGCTAACCGATACTGTTGGTCTACTAACCTAGCTAACCTATACTGTTGGTCTACTAACCTAGCTAACCTGTACTTGGTCCACTAACCTAGCTAACCGATACTGTTGGTCTACTAACCTAGCTAACCTGTACTTGGTCTACTAACCTAGCTAACCTTTACTGTTGGTCTACTAACCTAGCTAACCTATACTGTTGGTCCACTAACCTAGCTAACCTTTACTGTTGGTCCACTAACCTAGCTAACCTTTACTGTTGGTCTACTAACCTAGCTAACCTATACTGTTGGTCTACTAACCTAGCTAACCTTTACTGTTGGTCTACTAACCTAGCTAACCTGTACTTGGTCTACTAACCTAGCTAACCTTTACTGTTGGTCTACTAACTAACCTTTACTGTTGGTCTACTAACCTAGCTAACCTATACTGTTGGTCCACTAACCTAGCTAACCTTTACTGTTGGTCTACTAACCTAGCTAACCTGTACTTGGTCTACTA
>JAXDDW010000093.1:1737500-1750000 GCA_034670385.1 Hoplostethus mediterraneus
CAAACAAAACCAAATCTGATCAAAGTCTCCATCAAACATCTTTGATCATATTTCTTATGTCTTATTGTTCTTAACAGAAAACCTTTATAACCTCGTGGTTGGAGAAGAGCCTGACTCCCTCCATCTGATGGAAGACAGGGTAGTGACTGGAGTCGATCTCGTCCCGCCTATACACGTCTCCAGCCAATAGGAACGCGTCTAGCCCTGACCTCACCAGCTCCCTCTGGTGGGCCGACGTGTGAGCGCGCAGCATTGTAGTTCTGGAAAGAATCAAAGACAGGAAGTGAAGTCCTTCTGGTTTTTGTTGATGCTGTTAATATTAAGTTTGGTCTGTTGAACCTTGAAACTGCCTCTAGATTTGATGGTGGCAGGATGTGAAAGATTATTATTATGCTTATGTGACGACATCACAACATCTCGCCTTCCTCCATCAGTTAATCAATTAGGTGGTTGCAAGTCAAAATAACGCTGCATTCATGTCACACGGGAACAACTTTTACAATGACTTTTTGACACGTTCAAACTCACTGGAGGCCATCAAGACGCCATGACTGACGTTTTCTGACAACTTTGGCTGCTCCTGATCACCTGATCAGCTGTTTTACACTTAACACACCTGCATTTAGTGATCGTACAACTGACTTCATGTTTTGTCAACCACGAAAGAAAAACCCAGTGGGTAGTTAAGTCCTGCCACGGCTGATGAAAATCGTTGACTTTGTTCATTTTAGTTTAAATGAATTCATCATTCCCTAAACTAGACATGTTTCCTTGTCGGTGACGTCGGGGAGAGATCGATCAGTTTCCAAGCAGCCTTTACCACCTGAAAGCTGACTTGACTGTATTCTCAAGTGGGAAGCTCAAATCTACGGTTTATCACATGGGACCTGAACGCAGCATGACGTTGACACGTTGGGCCGTCCCCAAGTCGAGAACCCACCAAAGAGAACAGCCACGTGATGTCATGACATGATGTCACTGACCTGTTCAGGTAGTAGTTGTCGCCTCGTTTCCTGCTGGGGTGGTCGGGCGGGATCAGCAAGCTGTCAATCAAACCATTCGCACCAATCAGATTCACTTCTCAGAGTTATTCACCCATCTCAGTGAAATATGTGAAAACTTCCTTTTTCACTCAATACTTCATGACTGTTCTGTTGTTCTTTGTTCTTTTACCTTCACAGAGCTTGTTATCGATAACGACTACTTGACTTGATTTGGGAAATAGAAAAATACAAATAAATGATGGAAAAGTCAAAAGTGAAGTCAAATTCAGCTCCCTGTATTAGATCATAAACCATTGGACCAATCAGTGGAACTAATCACCAATTCATCACTCAGTCCATCAATCAATCAATCAATCAATCAATCAATCAATCAATCAATCAATCAATCAATCAATCAATCAATCAATCCATCTGACCTGTCAAAGTTCTGCTCCACGGTGACGACAGGACTCAGGTTGTCATGGACGGAGAAGAGAGGGTTTCCCCCACGAGCAACGTAGGAGCTGTGGGGAGTCAACAGGACGAGTTAGTTACTGAAACAAGACGGGTTAGTTACTGAAACAAGACGGGTTAGTTACTGAAACAAGACGGGCTAATTACTGAAACAAGACGGGTTAGTTACTGAAACAAGACGGGCTAGTTACTGAAACAAGACGGGTTAGTTACTGAAACAAGACGGGCTAGTTACTGAAACAAGACGGGTTAGTTACTGAAACAAGACGGGTTAGATACTGAAACAAGACGGGTTAGTTACTGAAACAAGACGGGCTAGTTACTGAAACAAGACGGGTTAGTTACTGAAACAAGATGGGCTAGTTACTGCTATGACTAATACTGCTACTGCTACTACTATTACTACTACTACCACCACAACCATCACTACTGTGTCTGAACTAGTCCTGGTGCAGCGGTCTGACCAGATCCCCTACATCACTGTGGTAGTACCGGGTACTCTGACCAGATCCCCTACATCACTGTGGTAGTACCGGGTACTCTGACCAGATCCCCTACATCACTGTGGTAGTACCGGGTACTCTGACCAGATCCCCTACATCACTGTGGTAGTACCGGGTACTCTGACCAGATCCCCTACATCACTGTGGTAGTACCGGGTACTCTGACCAGATCCCCTACATCACTGTGGTAGTACCGGGTACTCTGACCAGATCCCCTACATCACTGTGGTAGTACCGGGTACTCTGACCAGATCCCCTACATCACTGTGGTAGTACCGGGTACTCTGACCAGATCCCCTACATCACTGTGGTAGTACCTGGGTACTCTGACCAGATCCCCTACATCACTGTGGTAGTACCGGGTACTCTGACCAGATCCCCTACATCACTGTGGTAGTACCGGGTACTCTGACCAGATCCCCTACATCACTGTGGTAGTACCGGGTACTCTGACCAGGGTCGGGGGAGGCGTGTGAACAATCATATTTAAAGTTACATTTTCACAATAAGTGAGTTTTTACTTCCTTTCATTGATTATATGAAGTGATGTCTGACCATGATGCTGGTACACTGTGTGTGTGTGTGTGTGTGTGTGTGTGTGTGTGTGTGTGTGTGTGTGTGTGTTCACACCTCAAACCTTCATACTCAATTCCATATTTTTGCTCATATTTTTGGATGACTGTTCATATTTATTCCAGGATGTAACTGATATCTGATAGCGATATGAACTGACACATGATCAGAGTATCAATAACCAGACACACTTTGTCTTCCAGGTTGGACCGAACCGAGCGTCTCTAGGACAACTGTCTCAGGTGAGTGAAAGTAAGATTTAGTTGTTGTCATGGCAACGCCGACTTCAAACACAAGCCGCATGTAGGTCGCATGCCTAGGGATCAGACTTTGTACCACATCGGAATTGAAACAAAGCGACTGCACCCTGCACTTTCATTCACCGTTACATTCCTTACCTCTGTCTGTCTGTCTGTCTGTCTGTCTGTCTGTCTGTCTGTCTGTCATGCAGCTTTTTGCTGATCACACTGACCAGAAAACATCAGATCTGAGTCGTTCAGCTGCCAGATGTTTACCTGTAAAAATGAGCTTTGATTCGCTCCTTGATCAGCCAGAGAGGATGATGGGATTGGTTGTGGAGGTTGCGGCCGACCTTGGCCAGGATCCCCGGCGTCACGTTGGTGAAGTCATCGCGTGGGTAGGAGTGGCCTAACACCTCCACAGAGTCCTGACCAATCACAGGCTGAGGGATGGGGCTGTCCGTACTGAGGCATCTGTGTGATACTGTGCTGCCATTGGCTGAGAAGCTTGACAGGCAGCAGTGATGCGGCCAATGACGGGGCAGGGATTCTAGGAAGGGGAGGGTCCTAGCGTGAATTCTCATGATGATTGGTCCATGGAGCTGGAAAGACAGGAGAGAGAGAGGATATTAGAATAGAATAAAATGAGTAAAACACAGAAAATGAAGCAGAACAAAGGAAAGGAGGAGAGTGAAAAGACAGAAAGTAGAAGAGATGAAACGCCAGGTGGTTGTGGTGGTCGAGACTGATAACCAATTAACGGTTTTTCCATTAGGAGCGCTCTCAGGTTCCTTAAGACATGAACTAGAATAGAAGCTGTAATGGAGACAGATTAGACACCCAGTACACATCCAGTACACATCCAGTAGATAACCAGTACACATCCAGTAGACACCCAGTAGATAACCATACAGTAGTTAACAGTACACATCCAGTAGATAACTAGTACACATCCAGTACACATCCAGTAGATAACCAGTGCACATCCAGTAGACGCGGTACACATCCAGTAGACACCCAGTAGATAACCAGTACACATCTAGTACACATCCAGTAGATAACCAGTGCACATCCAGTAGACACCCAGTACACATCCAGTAGATAACCAGTACACATCCAGTACACATCCAGTAGATAGCCAGTACACATCCAGTAGACACCCAGTAGATAACCAGTACACATCTAGTACACATCCAGTACACATCCAGTAGATAGCCAGTACACATCCAGTAGACACCCAGTAGATAACCAGTACACATCTAGTACACACACAGTAGATAACAGTACACATCCAGTAGATAACTAGTGCACATCCAGTACACATCCAGCAGATAACTAGCACACATCCAGTAGATAACCAGTACACATCCAGTAGACACAGTACACATCCAGTAGACACCCAGTAGATAACCAGTACACATCTAGTACACATCCAGTAGATAACAGTACACATCCAGTACACCTCCAGTAGACACCCAGTAGATAGCCAGTACACATCTAGTACACATCCAGTAGATAACTAGTACACATCCAGTAGATAACCAGTACACATCCAGTAGATAACCAGTACACATCTAGTATACACCCAGTAGATATCCAGTACACATCTAGTATACATCCAGTAGATAATCAGTACACATCCAACACCCTGACCACTGGGAGTAATCATGGATTCATTTATGTGAGCCACAACACATCCAGGTCACTGCACCTGGTGACCTCTGACCTTTGCAGTTTGAATAAAAACCCAAAGAAATGTGACTGAGACGTTTACACAACCTGAAGACCGAGCAGGAATCCAGATGTGTTAACTAACTACTACTACTAACATTCACGTTTCATCACTTCAATACTTTCTTTCTTCCATCATTTGTTTTTTCTCCCCAGAAGACAGAAAGGAGGATCGGCCTTTTATCAGTTCCCCTCAAATATTTGTTCTTCTCCCTGACACACACACACACACACACACACACACGCGCACACACACACACACACACACACACACACGCGCACACACACACGCGCACACGCACACACACACACAGGAGCATCCCTGTCCAAGACAAAGGGTGTTGCATTGCAGTGGCATTGCAGCAAAATGGATTATTGTTCCTAAATCCATAAAGCTTCTACCTCTGCTCTTCCACTGGTGTCAAATTAAACCGCCCTGGACAGGGAGTAGAGAGAGGACTCTCTCTCTCTCTCTCTCTCTCTCTCTCTCTCTCTCTCTCTCTCTCTCTCTCTCTCTCTCTCTCTCTCTCTCTCTCTCTCTCTCTCTCTCTCTCTCTCTCTCTCTCTCTCTCTCTCTCTCTCTCTCTCTCTCTCTCTCTCTCTCTCTCTCTCTCTCTCTCTCTCTCTCTCTCTCTCTCTCTCTCTCTCTCACACGCACATACTCATACTCACACACACAAACACACACAGACTGTTAAGAAAAAGAACATGTGAAGGTCATTGTTTTGGGGGACAGATCACACTACGTCAGGGAGCATGGTTCACACACATGAGGGTGGGGGAGGTGAATAGGTGCCCTTGTCAAGGTGCCCTTGAGCCCTCGAGCCCTCGAGCAAGGCACTTAACCTCATTTCCGACAGCGGCCGACAGTAGAAGACTGGTTGTACTGGGAGGCTCCCAGTCGGGGTCGGATAAATAAAGAGTAACAAAGTGAAAAAGACAGAGAAGCAACTGGTGGTGACAATTACATCCACTTAATGAACCGTGTGTGTGTGTGTGTGTGCGTGCGTGTGCGTGTGCGTGTGCGTGCGTGTGTGTGTGTGAGTGATGAGTATTTCCCTACAGTATTGGTGAGCAACAGCACAATAAGCTGCAGTCCAATCAGGCGTCTTAATGGATCGGTTGAGGTTTCATAAGAACATTGACCAGCTGGAGTCAGTGAGTGATCGCCCGGCCCGGCCCAGCCCGGACCGGAACGGACCGGACCGGACCGGACCGGACCGGACCGGACCGGAATGGACCAGACCGGACCGGACCGGACCAGACCGGACCGGACCAGACCGGACCAGACCGGACCGGACCGGCGGTTCTGACGGTTCTGACAGGGATGAGTCGTCTCCTCGGAGCGGTCAAAGGTCATGTGACATTTCCAGACGACAAACATCTTGTTCT
The DNA here is from genome assembly GCA_034670385.1 of Hoplostethus mediterraneus. Taxonomy (NCBI): domain Eukaryota; kingdom Metazoa; phylum Chordata; class Actinopteri; order Trachichthyiformes; family Trachichthyidae; genus Hoplostethus; species Hoplostethus mediterraneus. Next base: position 1,743,396 of record JAXDDW010000093.1, read on the forward strand.
GCTGCGGGGTCACGGCCCTGATATAGAGGCCGATCAATACTACACCTACATATTGATCCATACTACACCTACATATTGATCCATACTACACCTACATATTGATCCATACTGCACCAACATATTGATCCATACTACACCTACATATTGATCCATACTGCACCAACATATTGATCCATACTACACCTACATATTGATCCATACTTTACCAACATATTGATCCATACTACACCTACATATTGATCCATACTGTACCAACATATTGATCCATACTACACCTACATATTGATCCATACTTTACCAACATATTGATCCATACTACACAACATATTGATCCATACTACACCTACATATTGATCCATACTGTACCAACATATTGATCCATACTACACCTACATATTGATCCATACACCTACATATTGATCCATACTGTACCTACATATTGATCCATATTGTACCTACATATTGATCAATACTATTCCTACACATGTCCAGCCCCACTCCCCTACAACAACTTGGTTAAGTTAAGGTTAAGGTTAGGTAACTAAACCAGTCTGGTTCAGGTTCTGGTCATGGTTAATGGACCCCGGTCGTTGGAGTTGAAGGTAAATGTCTCCGCCCCCCCTTCCTCCACACCATCAAACTACTTCCTGATTGAGACACATAAGCTCCGCCTCCTGCTTCACCCCATTTGTAGAATCTCATACAAAATGACAGCGCAAATTACTTTTCATAACTAGAACTATGAACTTGATGTGAGGACACCAGCCTGCTTTCTTCTTCTACTGCTCACCGGACGTCAACTCTCCTCCTTCTTCTTCTTCTTCTCTTCGTCTTGGCTTCACATCTCTTATCTATTTTGGGTTGATCAGCCTGTTGGCACACGATCATCACCATATGCCTGTTCTCATGGCACCAAATACTGCCACACATGCACATATGGACGCCTACGTGCACACACACACACACACACACACACACACACACACACACACACAGTGCAGTCGATTGGCTGGGACCTGTAGCACACACATCTCTCTATAATACGAGGAAATTAAATGTTGATTGTTTTATCTGTAACAGTAGTAAGGAGGAAGTCAAAGGTCAGAGGTCAGAGGTCAGAGGTCACGCCACCAAGACAATATTCCTGTGACCCTAGAATAATCACATATGAGAAAAATAAATAGAGACAAAGTTGAGAAGAGGAAATCTTTAGGACGCAATCACAGATTTTGTAACCATCAAGTAGAGAACTCCAGATCCTCTTAATGGATCTATCAGATTCCATCACATCACATACGAGGTTTTAAATTCCTTCCCCGGAGAAATGTAATTTACGGACTGGAAGACCTCTGACCGATGTAGACCGATAGTACCCTACCTAGTACCCCATCACCCTAGTACCCTGAAACATGTTGGAAAATACATTCTGGTATATTGCTTTGAAGTATTCATAGTACCCTACCTAGTACCCTACCTAGTACCCCATCACCCTAGTACCCTGAAACATGTTGGAAAATACATACTGGTATATTGCTTTAAAGTATTCATAGTACCCTACCTAGTACCCTACCTAGTACCCCATCACCCGAGTACCAATTATAAAATACATTCTGGTATTTAATAGTGTTGCTTGGTGTATTTTTTGTCAACATAGATCCATTTCCCATCTCACCGTCTAAGTTGTTTACCACTTTAAACAATTAGTATCGACCGTACGTTTGTTTCTTTAATCATTTTAATAGAGCGGAGTCAGGCCGAACCACATCTTTAAATATGACAACTCAACACGTTTGGAAAGGTGAAAATAATATGACAACTCAACACGTTTGGAAAGGTGAAAATAATACTCTCGTCTAGGGATGAAGTTAGACGTTTGCCTGATCAGAGTTTGGCATCAATGGACTTCTGCCTCCTACTAAGGTGGCAACAGACACCAAGGACAAACCGTCCAGAAGCACCGAACCACGATATCCCGACTCCTCAGCACCGTGTTGTCTGGGTTCGACAAAAACTCAAGAGAAAACGGCATATTGCAGGAAATATGACACCGCAGACAAACACAGCGGTGGCCAAGGTCGCAGGACACACACACACACACACACACACACACACACACACACACACACACACACACACACACACACACACACACACACACACACACACACACACACACACACACACACACACACACACACACACACACACACACACACACACACACACACAGTGGAATATATGCACAGACAGGTTTTTCCAAAGTCAACCTCAGTAATAATAATAATCCCTTAATAATAATAATCCCAATACCGATACCAACCCTGAATCCAGTTTCACACATTTCACCGAAGTACAGCACACACACACACACACACACACACACACACACACGCACACACACATGCACACACGCACACACGCAATACTCCGGGAGAGATTTTTGTGTGGAGTGATTCATTTACCCTCTAAAAACTGACATTCAGATAGAGAGAGATGATAAATTACATACTGGAGAGAGAGAGAGAGAGAGAGAGAGAGAGAGAGAGAGAGAGAGAGAGAGAGAGAGAGAGAGAGAGAGAGAGAGAGAGAGAGAGAGAGAGAGAGAGAGAGAGAGAGAGAGAGACAGAGACAGAGACAGAGAGAGAGAGAGAGACTGAACATTTTCCACATCACAGTCAGAGATAGCGAGGACCTTGTAATATGATGCATGCAGTTTGATTGATTACCTATTGATTGTAGCATTGATCAATACTATGAGAAGCCGTTAAAGGACAACGCCCCCTCAGATCCTCCGTGTTGTAAACCTGCTACTACTGCAGTTACATTTCCTACGTTTCCCAGAATGCTTTTCAGACAACCCCCAGGGAGCCATCCCTCTACTCAAAACTCAACCTGTCTTGTGGCTACTGCAATGCATTCTGGTCTATCTCGGCTACTGCAATGCATTCTGGTCTATCTCAGCTACTGCAATGCATTCTGGTCTATCTCAGCAACTGCAATGCATTCTGGTCTATCTCGGCTACTGCAATGCATTCTGGTCTATCTCGGCTACTGCAATGCATTCTGGTCTATCCTGGCTACTGCATTTCATTCTGGTCTATCTCGGCTACTGCAATGCATTCTGGTCTATCGCGGCTACTGCAATGCATTCTGGTCTATCCTGGCTATTGCATTGCATTCTGGTCTATCTCGGCTACTGCATTGCATTCTGGTCTATCCTGGCTACTGCATTGCATTCTGGTCTATCTCGGCTACTGCAATGCATTCTGGTCTATCTCGGCTGCTGCAATGCATTCTGGTCTATCCTGGCTACTGCATTGCATTCTGGTCCATCTACTGTCTCTCTCCTCCAACCTCTCAAGCTACGACTGCAGGAAGAGCGATACAGACGAGATGGACCAGAAGTAAACCAACTGAGTGGATCTGTCCTTCAGCTTGACCTGATTCTACTGTGACACCAAGATGCTGCTATCATCATCATCATCATCATCATCATCATCATCATCACCATCATCACCACCATAATGTCTTTGAATGAAGAGTTTTAGTGTCTCTTGTAAACGGCATCGCTATCGGCATCCACATTTCAGAACCCAGAGTGGTCGAACCAGAGGTTCACACACACACACACACACACACACACACACACACACACACACACACACACACACACACACACACACACACACACACACACACACACACACACACACACACACACACACACACACACACACACACACACACACACACACACACACACACACACACACACACACAGGTATGATTCATAAAAGAACCAGGACTGTCTCCCTGAGCCGATGATGACACTGGACTGACAATATGCTGACACGACACCTCTGAAGTAATGTGTTGATCACTGTGTGAGCTTCACGCTGACACACGTGCACGAGCACATGCACACACTCGCATGGTTCACCCTGGCCTCAGGCCCACAATGTCCTCGCTACAGGAATCACGACAACAGTTTCCTGTGTGTGTGTGTGTGTGTGTGTGTGTGTGTGTGTGTGTGTGTGTGTGTGTGTGTGTGCAGACAAGATGAGTGTGAGTGTGTGAACCTAGCATCAGAGGAACAGGTGGCCTCTTCTCTCTCTGTGTGTGTGTGTGTGTGTGTAACTCGCCCACGCTCCATCAGAGGGAGTTCCTCTCTGGCATGGTGACTACTTCCTGTAGCTCTCGCCTCTCTTCCTGTTCATGCAGCGAGGGAGCATGAAGGTCAGTTACACAACTTCAGGTCTGTCTGTCTGTCTGTCTGTCTGTCTGTCTGTCTCATTACTATATAGTTTCCTTCAGCATCCACCTGTCTCCTCCTTCAGCAGAGTAGATGCTGAAGGAGGAGAAGGAGGAGACGGGTGTCCTGGAGCGACCCCCCATTCATCTTCCCTCTCCTCTCCAGCCTCCCCCTCCCCCTCCCCCTCCCCCCCCCCCCTCCCTACAGTCCCTATTATAAAGCCATAGATGTGATATGAACTGATCTTCCTCTCCCCTAAACAGCCCTCATCGATTTTCCTCCTCCTCCCCCCTCCAAATGTTGGAGTCCATTCCCACCCTTCCTCCTCCTCACCCCATCCCCCCCCTCCCTCCTCATCCTTTCATTCCCTTTTCTCCAAGTATTCTCCCTTTCCTCTCATCTCTCCTCCTGTCCTCACCTCCTATCTCCTCCCTTTCCCACCTCCCACTATCTCCTCCTCCCTCCTTCCCTGCTCCCATTTCCACTTCCTTCCTTCCTCCTACTTCCTTTCCTCTCTTCACTCCCACCCTGGCTGCCTCTCTCTTCCCTTTCCCCACTTCACTCCCTCCTTCCTCCCTCCCAATCCCAACTCCTTCTCTCTCCTCCCTCCTCACCCACTTTCATTCATCTCCAAAACATCTCCCCTTCCTTCTCATCTCTCCTCCTACTCTCGCCTCCTATCTCCCATCATCCCATCTTCCATCCCCCCCATTCCCACCTCCCTCTCTCTCCCTCATTCCCACCTCCCTCTCTCTCTCTCTCCCTCATCCCCTCCTCCCTCTCTCTCTCTTCCTTCTCCCCATCTCCTAATCCTCTCTTTCATCATTCTCTCTCCAAATATCCCCCATTTTCTACCATTCCCTCCTCCTGGTTTGGTCTTGGTTTCTTGTTTTTTTTTCTCCCCCTCGCTGCTCTCTTCACCTCCCTCCTCCTCCTCCTCCTCCTCCTCCTCCTATCTCCATAATAAAGCCGTAGTGGTTCTCTTAACAACCTCGTGCTCAGGGAAGCAGGAAGGGTTTTGACAAGCGGCATTAGATCAAACCTGCAGAGGCAGCGCTGTAAAAATGTAATAAAAAGGAGATTTTTTACAGATAGAGGCCATGTAATACCACTGGATACCTGAAATACTGAGGGGGGGAGGAGGAGGAGGAGGAGAGGAGGGGAGAGGAGGGGAGAGGAGGAGAGAGGAGGAGAGAGGAGAGGACTTGAGGGAAGGGAAAGGCTGTAAAGGAAAGGAGGAAAGAGGGGAGATTAATCAGGATGAGAGGAGAAGAAAGGAGAAAGGAAGAGGAGAGGAAAAGAGAAGGAAGATGACCGGAGGAGAGGAGAGGAGAGGAGGAGGAGGAGGAGGAGGAGAGGAGGAGTAGTTGACAATATGAAGGAGGGATATTTTTATGGGCGGAGGAGGAAAGTGCCGAGGCTGCAACTCTCTCTGCCACCCTGGCGGCTGCACTCGTACATTCAATTTGTTTCCCTTCACTGTGTGTCAGGGAGCACACACACACACACACACACACACACACACACGCACGCACACACACACACACACACGCACACACGCACGCACGCACGCACGCACGCACGCACACACACTTCAGCCTTGAGGGCAATGACATTGTGTGTGTTCCTCATTGCTGCAGTCTGACACAGTCCCTATAGAATAACTGTCATGTGTCAAGACCACACACACACACACAGACACACACACACACACACAGACACACAGACACACACACACACACACACACACACACACACACACACACACACACACACACACCTTAATACAGTTTATCTAAGTTGTTAGTTTTAGTTTCAGACAACTCCAGTGAACGCATCACAACTGGACTTGGCTCTGATTGGCTCCTTCTGATTGGGCCAGTTTGCAACTTCTGAACTGAAAGCCTCCAAATCAGTTGAATTAGAGGAGCTGGAGCTGTCGGCCAATCAGGGCCCAGGATCGTGATGACTTAGCCTGCACCTTCATTCAGTTTAACTTTTAACTAAACTACATTTATTTGAAAAACATCACGAAGAATAGTATTCTTATATTATATATATTTGAAAACTAAATCATAACAACTGGGACCTTTAAAGTTCCCATGTGCCCTCGAGCAAGGCACTACACCAACTAGAGGAAAGGTCAGGCGTTGCATTCAAGAACATCAGACGTGGAAGAGTGCTGGAGAAACCTGTAGAAAACCCTGCAGGGTTACGAGGAAAAGTAAGCTTGCTCATGTGGTACAGACTGCCAGGAAGGTTATGGGGAGGAACACCAGTCCCTCCAGTCCATATATGAGCAGTCTGTTTCTCAGCAAGCAGAATACCGTCTGATCCATCTCAAATTCTCCAC
>JAXDDW010000093.1:1755000-1757500 GCA_034670385.1 Hoplostethus mediterraneus
GCCGGCTCCCAGGTGTCGCTTCACTCAGACTCCGGATGTTTCTGTGTCGAGATGTAATTGGCAGCGTGAGGATGAAAGGCCGGCGAGACCACACACACACACACACACACACACACACACACACACACACACACACACACACACACACACACACACTTCTTTAACTTTATTAACCAGACCTGAATCAAAGTTAGACTCATCTGATTTTTCTTTTCTCTTCAAACCACATTATGTCTCTGCCTCCCCCATCCTCCCCCCCCCACCCCCCCCCCCCCATCCCCCCCCCACCCCCCCCCCCCCCCCATCCCCCCATATCTCCATCTAAATCCATGTTTTAGAACCTGTGAGGGGAATGGCGGGTCTCTGACTCCCGCCTGCATCAGCACCGGGAGCGCCGGTAAAGCCCGGTGCAAACTTGAGCCGGTAATAAGGAGGCAGCGGAGCGCGACGGCTCCCCGGGGAACTCTGGGAGAACGTATCACAGAGAGGGGAACTCTGGGAGAACGTATCACAGAGAGGGGAACTCTGGGAGAACGTATCACAGAGAGGGGAACTCTGGGAGAACGTATCACAGAGAGGGGAACTCTGGGAGAACGTATCACAGAGAGGGGAACTCTGGGAGAACGTATCACAGAGAGGGGAACTCTGGGAGAACGTATCACAGAGAGGGGAACTCTGGGAGAACGTATCACAGAGAGGGGAACTCTGGGAGAACGTATCACAGAGAGGGGAACTCTGGGAGAACGTATCACAGAGAGGGGAACTCTGGGAGAACGTATCACAGAGAGGGGAACTCTGGGAGAACGTATCACAGAGAGAGGAACTCTGGGAGAACGTATCACAGAGAGAGGAACTCTGGGAGAACGTATCACAGAACTGAATCTACAATGAGACTTTCATATTCTATAATGCTTCATAATGTGGAGTAAGTAAGAGTGAGTGAGACGGAGTGTGTGTGTGTGATAGTGAGAGAGAAAGAGTGAGACAGAGCGTGAGACAGTGAGCAAGAGAGTGTGTGTGTGAGAGAGTGACGATGAGTGTGTGAGACTGTGAGAGAAAGCAAGAGTGTGTGTGTGTGAGTGTGTGTGTGTGTGTGTGTGTGTGTGTGTGTGTGTGTGTGTGAGTGTGAGTGTGAGAGAGAGAGAGAGAGAGAGAGAGAGAGAGTGAGAGAGAGACTGTGTGTTTCTGTGACAGGAGTGTGAAGAGAGTCCAGGGAGTGTTTCTTATGTTACATAACAGAGCAGCTAACCATGTGGGCTGTGTGTGTGTGTGTGTGTGTGTGTGTGTGTGTGTGTGTGTGTGTGTGTGTGTGTGTGTGTGTCCTCCATCTGTTCCAGAAAGCTCTTCCTGAACCTGCTGAGCCCACCAGACCTCATCCTACACACACAAGAAAGGATCTGTACACTAACTCTCACACCAGAGGAATCAATTTGACATCCTGGGTGAGATTTGGACAACAAAGGACTCTCTCGCACTCGCACTCGCACTCTCACACACACACACACACACACACACACACACACACACACACACACACACACACACACACACACACACACACACACACACACACACACACACACACACACACACACACACACACACACACACACACACACACACACACACACACACAGATGCCCTCTTAATTGCAGCTGCATCTCCCACAATTAGCCCGGCAGCCGATTTGTCTTTGTTGACAGCAGGACAAATAATGCTAGCGCACCCCGTCGCTAATACAGTTAGCACGCTACGCTAGGTCATTGCTTCTGCCTGCCTTCCTAATGTTGTTGCTGCTAGCGGTTTAAAGCCAGCCCCTGTTGATGATGGGACATTCCTGCAGATATCCTCCTGAAACTAGACTCGATGAAATGAATGAAATTAGCAATTGGCCATTATGTCTAGAGCGACCGATGCCAGATCTTTGGGTCCGATGCCGATCCCGATTTAGGAGAGCCCTAGCCCACCAATTACTGGCTGGTATTTTGTCCAAAAGTGCAACATTTTAAAATCAATTTGAAAAACGTATATTTTATTAAATGTTCTGTATTTGAGAACATTGAACTTATAAGCAAACAAATAAATAAAAATAAACACAGAAAGAACTTTGATAGATAAAAAAATGTAAAAGATCGTATTTCAGAAGTAGCGCGTTAGAGCTCCCTCTACTGGATAATTCTAGTAAATAGCAATTACAATGTTCAAACAGACAAGTACAGGATAAATAATCAATGTTTTTTTGTTTATTATACTTATTTAAAAATCGGGACACATCGGTTGTATAACTATCGGCCAAACCGATATATCGGTCGGGCTCTAATTATGTCCATAAGAGGGCAAACCAATGCAGGTTCCACAATTTTGCCGTCTGACCAAAATCCAAAGTATTTCCAAACGGGGCTTTTTGATATTGCTGAGTGCAGATCCTTCTCTCTCTATGGGTTGGGTTGTGAACTCTCTCCATCACCACATAGTTGTTGTTGAATGATTGTCTCGTCTC
>JAXDDW010000093.1:1760000-1762500 GCA_034670385.1 Hoplostethus mediterraneus
CCTTCAGCATCACGCCTCACACCTTCATTATCACACCTCACACCTTCACGCCTCACACCTTCAGCATCACGCCTCACCTTCACACCTTCAGCATCACGCCTTCACACCTTCATTATCACACCTTCAGCATCACGCCTCACACCTTCACACCTTCAGCATCACGCCTCACACCTTCACACCTTCAGTATCACACCTCACACCTTCAGTATCACACCTCACACCTTCAGTATCACACCTCACACCTTCAGTATCACACCTCACACCTTCAGTATCACACCTCACACCTTGACTATCATGCCTCACACCTTCAGTATCACACCTTCAGTAACACGCCTCACACCTTCAGTATCACGCCTCACACCTTCAGTATCACGCCTCACACCTTCAGCATCACGCCTCACACCTTCAGTATCTCGTCTAACACCACAGTTGAGCTCTACTTAGTGTTTTTCTGATGTCTACTCGATCAAAAGTGGAAAGCGGTCCAACGTCTTGGCATTCTTCACTGTAGTGACACCGGGCTGGGAAACTGCCTCCTGAAGCCTTTTCAGATTCAGTGTGGTGCAACAGCCTGCTGACAGCCAGCACACTAGGAAGGAGGCCAGTTCTCAAACACAGAGACATTAATGCACATCGGACGCCAGTGAAAGCACAAATTAGTGAGTCGGTTAAAATTCTGAAGATACATACGCGGTGTACAAAACGCCACCGGTGAGCTCTGCACATCCATGTCCACGATGGTCAAGAGACTAAAACCCTGTAACGACTAAATCTGCCACCATGACTGGAGTGGGTTTAACGAGTGAACCAATCAGGAATCAGCTTCACAACAAGCAGGCTTCTAATTGGCTGAGCTGACTACAGGCTCTTGGGACGGGTGTAAAATGGTTCCTGATTAGACGCTGGAATGAAAACCAGCAGGGCTCCGGGTCCCGGAGACGCCCACCCACCTCACCACACCTCCAACATCCAGGCCGGGTTTCTATGTAGACGCCCATCCAAGTTTAATAGCGCAAGAGATACTTGCATCCGATGCTGTGGATTGGTAAATGCTGGCAATCATCTGTGCACCACATCATTTATGTACCTTCAGATGCATGAAAACATCCTATCAATATCTTCTCCGCGGCGGCAACAGTAGCGCAGCAAGCATGAAGTGTAAGTGTAGTTTATTTGCTGCAGGATGCACTACGTCTCCCTGCTTGTAATCTATGGCAGTAATTACAGGCGATGGCAGAAGACAACGATTGGATCGGGACGGACTCCTGTTATTAATGACAGCCAATCAAGGCTGCTCCTCTGATCTCCTCTCCTCTTTCCCTGTCTCCTCTCCTTTCCTCCATCCATCCATCCCTCCATCACTGAGGGAAAGAGTGCCAGGGGGAGGAGGCAGGCTTGGTTCATTTAGACCAAGAGGCTTATTACTCTCTCTGTCATTACAGCCCAGTAACTAGAAGTTCATGAGCTTGATGAACGTCCACCAGCCGCCGTCCTGTAGCTGCTGCTCATCTGATCATCCTGATCTGAAGGATATACTCTAACCGGTACAACGTATTAAAATACTGTGGTGTATTTTGTGTACTAATAACGATAACTGAGTATTATGTTTAAAGGTTAGTATTAAAGATTAATTTCTGTGTTATGACAAGGTATATTATCAATATATTCATATTGATAATATTAATAACTGTATTCATATTGGGGAAATATTAGGTCAAGATGAAAACCAGTTGTACAACCAGTATAACCAGTATAACCAGTGATTGTCTAATTGTGAACCCTTGTCCTCTCCTCTTGGAAAGGGTTTGGCAAACCTTTAGGTTCTTTCCAGCTGGAGAGGTCTGATTGGTTAAGGGGGAAACAGGCCAAAAGATACTAAAGACCTTCAGTTACTGGTTTTACCAGACCGATGGGTGGACCGGGACCAGGTCACTCTGACCCATGATGTCTCCCATGATCCTCCTGACTCCAATCGGCTGTTTGCCTCTTAAGGAGAGGAAAAGAACAGAAGGGGAGGACAAGGATTCCTTCACTGGTTATACTGGTTATACTGGTCATACAACTGGTTTTCATCTTGACCTAATATTTCCCCAATATGAACACAGTTATTAATATTATCAATATGAATATATTGATAATATACCTTGTCATAACACATAGAAATGAATCTTTAATACTAACCTTTGAACATAATACTCAGTTATCATTATTAGTACACAAAATACACCACAGTATTCAAAGGATAACAAAGTAGTGAGATAGATACTTAGAAATACACATTCTGGGGTTGCAGCAGCAAACAAGGCCTAAACACTGAATAACAACAGACTGCTAACACTGCGGTTAGCTAACGGCTAACATTAGCCAAGATCATGGACCTTGTTGGTTTGGAGATATTATTGATGCACCTGACTGCTAAAGTTAACTAAGGTGATTGATTGATTGATTGATTGATTGATTTCAGTGCAGTTCTTACTTCTCCAGCTCTGCTCACCTTTCC
>JAXDDW010000093.1:1765000-1792500 GCA_034670385.1 Hoplostethus mediterraneus
TGATTCTACTGACCTCCTGACTCTACTGACCTCCTGACTCTACTGACCTCCTGATTCTACTGACCTTCATTCAATAAGGATTTCAAACTCAAAATTTCTATAATTGCACAAGAGTTTCAAAAACTTTCAATCATGACATCACACACACACACACACACACACACACACACACACACACACACACACACACACACACACACACACACACACACACACACACACACACACACACACACACACACACACACACACACACACACAGCAGTGGCATTGACCTTTCCACTCAAAGACAGCAGGACATCAGCAAACAGGATGTGTCTGTGACCTTTCACACATCTACTGCTAAAGAGCACAGTGAGTGTACACACACACACACACTCCCTCACACACACACACTCCCTCACACACACACACACACACACACACACACGCACACACACACAGTAAAAGAGTCCAGGTCAATGCAGTTTCGAGTCGAGTCAATTCACGACGTGATTTTCTGCATGAGGGTCACTGATCAGCTGGGGTGTGTGTGTGTGTGTGTGTGTGTGTGTGTGTGTGTGTGTGTGTGTGTGTTGCTCTCTAACAAGACAGATGCTCCACTGTGACGTCCGGCTCCCTCATCTCTCAACACGCTGACTGATGACTGGAACAACCGGAGCAGCCTCCATCTTTCTCCCGTACATTTTTACTTTCAACAACATTATCATCATTGTTACTTCGGGTTACCTAGGCAACCTCCAATCTGACCTCCTAAAATCTACTTTTATCTTCTCATCCAGAGCAACTTACAACGAGTCCAACAGGAGAAGAAGCCTCACTTTCTAGATAAACATTACACTCAGCCAACAGAAGGAAGGTCAAGTTAAATGTGACCTTGCTGACCAGTCACTGAGATGAGTAATATGATGTACTAACCACAACCCAACCAGACAGGACTAAGGTTTTAACGTAGCGGCCCTCTACTACTAATGGACACATCACACACCCGGACCTGCTGTGTCCTGGAGGCCATGTCCTTCCCCACTCTGCTGTCTGTCAGCGATCAATAACCAACCAACAAAGATAAATAACCACCTCGAGCTCTCGTTAGTTTTCAGGCGCCTTCCCTTCCCATCACTCTGCCCTCTTCACGCTTTCTTTATGTCCCATTTGTTTTTCTCTCTCTCTGTGTTGCTATCCATGTTACTACCAGTTTTATTATTTGTTCCAATACCAATACAGCTCCACCGTGAGGTTCAGGAAGTGAAACCCCATTCATATTCTGCATAGGGATTTTGATTATTATCCATAATGTCGTAACCATCCAATGTAGCCTCACCACAAGCTAGTAGGTTGTGAAACGATAGTGTCTGCTCCTGTAGAAGCCACAAGTCTGTATGATATCAACCTTGTTTTGAGAAAAACATGGAGAAGTACTACACTACCCACAATCCTAAAGTGTAACAGCGACGTCTCTGATTGGTGGAGCTCGCTGTTACCATGGAAATGTTTACCGCACCCGCGAACGTCTTGTCAGCTAATGCTAACGTTAGCTACTAACGTAACCTAGCTAGCTGCTTATCCTATGCAGCTGAACGAATCACTGTACCATGTCGATGACACTTTACACTATACTATATGAAACACGATATATACGCTCACAACACAACAATATCAACACTATACTATTGACTAATGTTACATTCAAGAAGAAGCTAAACTATCGTTAGTTTGGAAGTTGTTGGAAAAGTATCATTCCAATGGATTATGGGATGAGTAGTTCCTTCACTTCATAAATAATGATGTACACAGTCTTGTACTTTTTTTTGCTCAGAATCAAATGTTTTATGTCTCGATTCATCGTCTAGCTGGTTGTCTTGGTTCCTTAAAACTCTTTATAGAAGGATTTTCTGAAACGTCTCTGGAGTAAATGAATGGGAAATTTACTTCTGGAACCAGAGACGTAAAAAAAGTGGGCGGTCCCTGTTGCGCTCTATTGGACACTCAGCTGTCCCTCTCTGGGCTTCATCCATTTTTCTTGTCTTCTTTGAGGGTCTGAGGCTGGCGGTGTCGGCCAGGTTAGTTGGTAGGCTTGTTCTTGTTTCTGTCTTAACCAGGGTTGGGTTTCTGCCGGCAGAAACCTATCTCTGCTGCACGGCAGGCAGAAAGTGGCAGAAACCAGCAATTCCGGAAATATTGAAAATGTTGCAGCCACTGGCTCAGCAATTGAAGTAAATTTATAGTAAGATTGTGGGATGCTTCTTAAGGATTTCTAGTTGAGAATTTATTAGGGTTTCAAGAACAGAGAAATTGGCAGAAACAACTGATTTGAAAAACACAATCAAGTATATTTAGTTGATATTCATACAGCCAGGGTTGGCAGTTTCTGCCGCTTGCCTTTTCCTTGCCAAAAGTTGACATGCTTAAATGGCAGTTGAGTCTATAAATTAATGCAGCAGTATAAACTCAGTTTTGATGTTATGATGTTATGATGCTGTATGAATATCAACTAAATAAACTTGTGTTTTTCAAATCAGTTGTTTCTGCCAATTTCTCTGTTCTTGAAACCCTAATAAATTCTCAACTAGCAATCCTTAAGAAGCATCCCACAATCTTACTATAAATTTAGGTTGCTGGTTCAATTGCTGAGCCAGTGGCTGCACCATTTTCAATATTTCCTGAATTGCTAGTTTCTGCCGGCAGAAAGTGTTTTCTGCCACTCTCTGCCTGCCGTGCGGCAGAAATAGGATACAGCATAACATAACATCATAACATCAAAACTGAGTTTATACTGCTGCATTAATTTATAGACTCAACTGCCATTTAAGCATGTCAACTTTTGGCAAATAAATGAAGGAACCCAGTATAGTCAGTCAATCACTAATCCATTGTGATTAGGTGACCTACAATGTTGAATTCAATAGTCCACGTCTGTATGTCCTCTGAGCATCCTGTAACAGAGAACCAACTTTGCAGAACAGCCAATGAAATAAGTAAGTAACTGCCAATTTTGACTGAAATACATGAAATACACAACTATTTCTGCCATTTCTGCCAAAATGATGGCTGAAACATATTTCTGCCCTGCCGGCAGAAACCTATTTCTGCCATGGCAGAAACCGGCAAGTGGCAGAAACTACCAACCCTGGTCTTAACCTGTTTGTTTTGTTTTTGTTCATCTCGTTTTGTGTTTTATGTCTCCTAGCTATATCTAGGTAGCTGTACAATCCTTTGAGACATGTTTTGTGATTGAGGGCTGTAGAAATAAATTTGACACACACCCTCATCAACTCTTACAACTAGCTAGTGGAAGGCCCACCATTATTTCATTTACATTCCAAGTGGTCAAAAACAAAACACAGTTACAGAAAACTCCAATCTATTAATCAATTCATTGAAGTTATCCCACTATTATAAATCAGTGCATTTCCATCACATTCAGCACAGCTGTACCAGAGTTAGCTGCTCTACTGCGCTGCTGGACTCTCTCCTCGCTGCAGCCTAATGCATGTCACACTGCTGGAATGCACAGAGTGATAAAACTCTGATGTTTACATGTGGAGTGATATGAGGTCTGCATGACTGCATGTCCTGCACTGACTCCTTGCACTGAATGTGGAGTCCAGTTTTCCCTGCACCAACTGTGCCAGTAGCTGTGTTGCAATGTTAATTGTCAACACGTCGCTGCACCAAAGTCACCAAGACAGACTCCGGTCCAAAATACAAACAAATAAAGAGATTGTGATTTTGAAAGATGAGCCAACAAGAGACTTATGACACATTGTGACTTCTTTGCCATTGTGTTTGGGCTAAAGCAATTCATATCCTATAACGTATAGCTATACCGTCCTATGGCAGGTTGAATGTGGATGTAAACAAAACATGTGGTCAGGCTACATGCCTGTATGCTGCAGTAAGAATGCACTTATAAACTTGTCAGGGACACGAAATCAGTATCAGTATAGCTGTCCGTCTGTACGCCTGTGTTGATAAACTTCAAATACAATGCAACTCAGTACCATAGTTCTGGCTGGTGTGTTTGTAGCACAACAGCTAACATGCTTATATCCAAGACAAGAACACTGGAGGCTAAATAAACCGCTGTATGGTCCGAAATTTTCTATGTCAGAATCAGGTACCATAACCACACAATGTCGTTCATTCATAAAAACGTGTCACTGGTGTGTTAACAGAAGTTATTAGAAGGATAAAATCAGCAAAGTTAACTCACCTTATGCCAGTGTAGCGATGGGTTGCTGATGAGTACGGGATATATGCCTGTGTGTGTTGAATTATCGCCCCCTTTAAAACTTGACTAAACTGATTTTTAAATTGGTTAATCTTAAATATGCATCTAATCATTTGAATATGTCATTGAAAAGTTCCGCAAAAGAAGATAAATCCGAGAATGCATTTACTATTTTCTTACAGGCGCTCTTTGAACACACAGTATTTGGGGTCCTGGCGGCGAAGGTCGCAGCGTTGTTAGCAACATGGCGGCGTCCACGAGATCGCAGGTGATTTCTCTTTACCGAATGCTTCTGAAAGAGAGCAGCAAATTCCCGGCGTACAACTACAGGTAAACACTGACTTCCGGATGCTCTGGGTGTTCTTGCTAGCTGGTTTAAATTGAGTGTCAATGGACGGAAAGGCGCGAAAGTAGTAGCTAATGTTTCTGTTTATATTAGCTACTAGCTACTAGCATTAGCTACTGGTATGACTGTCATCAACGGCTAGAAGCGACAGGAAAACGGAAAGCCACTGTATAGTGTCTAATGTGTCTGTAGTACTCGGTAGTTTATAGTGTGTAGTATTCCTATAGTGTTTTGTGTGTCTGTAGTACTCGGTAGTTTATAGTGTGTAGTATTCCTATAGTGTTTAGTGTGCCTGTAGTACTCGGTAGTTTATAGTGTGTAGTATTCCTGTAGTGTCTAGTGTGTCTGTAGTACTCGGTAGTTTATAGTGTGTAGTATTCCTATAGTGTTTAGTGTGTCTGTAGTACTCAATACCTTATAGTGTGTAGTATTCCTGTAGTGTCTAGTGTGTCTGTAGTACTCGGTAGTTTATAGTATGTAGTATTCCTATAGTGTTTAGTGTGTCTGTAGTACTCAATACCTTATAGTGTGTAGTATTCCTGTAGTGTCTAGTGTGTCTGTAGTACTCGGTAGTTTATAGTATGTAGTATTCCTATAGTGTTTAGTGTGTCTGTAGTACTCAATACCTTATAGTGTGTAGTATTCCTATAGTGTTTAGTGTGTCTGTAGTACTCAATACCTTATAGTGTGTAGTATTCCTGTAGTGTCTAGTGTGTCTGTAGTACTCGGTAGTTTATAGTATGTAGTATTCCTATAGTGTTTAGTGTGTCTGTAGTACTCAATACCTTATAGTGTGTAGTATTCCTGTAGTGTCTAGTGTGCCTGTAGTACTCGGTAGTTTATAGTATGTAGTATTCCTATAGTGTTTAGTGTGTCTGTAGTACTCAATACCTTATAGTGTGTAGTATTCCTGTAGTGTCTAGTGTGCCTGTAGTACTCGGTAGTTTATAGTGTGTAGTATTCCTGTTGTGTCTAATGTGTCTGTAGTACTCGATAGTTTATAATGTGACCTTATCCTACTTTACGATGTCAGTGTAATAAGCCTATTGTGTTGTTGGTACTCAACAGTGAGTTTATTGTGAACCTATTTTACTTCTAGTGTGTCTGTGATACTCAACAGTGAGATTTGTTTTATTGTACTTGTATTATCCTGTGGTATCAGTTGGGATGTATTTGTTGTATTGTTCATGTTACAGGACCCTTGAACAGAGTCCTGTTAAAACAGGAGAAAGAACGAGACAGTGCTTCTGTCGTTCCGCCTCGCTCAGCACGATTTATTGACAACATGCAAAATCAAAAAATTTCAGTTTTTCAGTCTGTTGTTTTCTGTATCCTCATCTATTCCTCAAGATAAAGATGCATATTGAAAACAAAAATACAGTCACAATCTCTTCCCTTGAAATAGACACATATTTTCTATGTCTATATTTACCATTAGACTAGTACTGAGTTCAGTGTATTACTCACCAATATTCAGTCTACTAACTGAGTTGGCCTATAGTTTCTATTAGTTCACAGCCAACCAAAACAAAACAGTACTAATAACTGCAAAATGCTAAGTCCTCACACATTCCCATGTTTTGCCTGATTGGAAGGATTTTAGTAGTTGTTTATTCAGGGGAGCCAATCAGGACCAAGTCCAGTTGTGATGCATTTACAGAATGGGTTTTTTAACATGCAGCTTTAGATTTAGTCCCTCAATCAATACCTAATTTGACAAGGTCTTCATTAAACAATATTTAATCATATCTGCATATCAGGATGTATGAAGTAATTGTTGATCCATCGCTGGTCGATGGGAAGATCGAAGTCATTTTATTGATTTTTTTTTTTTCCTCTATTTTTTATTGATGCTACCTACCTAGCTGTGTTAACTCATTAAAATGACAATGTTATGAAAGGCAACACCAAAGCAGCGAAAAATACAAGATTTGCCTGTTGAAGACTTTGTAGCTGCTGACCGCTGCATAGATCCAATCAGAGCCTCTGGCCCCGCCCACAATCGGTTAGAATAGAGCAACCATCAACCGAGTTGCTCGCAGTGTTTGGATCTCATGCTGGTCAGATCCATCCAGACTAATTGGCTGTGGCACATTCTGGATTTATTCTGGAAATCAATCTAACCTGGTGATGTTGAAGCCAATATCGTCAGAATCGCATTAGGTTGATATTGGATTAATACTGGATTGCATCTCTTGAAGCTGCGCTTGATTTTAAATCGTGTCTCCAAACTCGTTTGTATTGACTTGCATTCTCAGTTGTCTCATTGACTTGTTTTATTACTGTGCTGTCCTCGGCCCTGGTTCCTTTCACTGCTGCTTCATATTGCACTTTTGTCATTTTGAATTCCGCGGTATTGATTTTCAAGTTAGTAATGTTGTTAATGTGATATTAGTCTAACATTGTGGCAGATGGATGCTGTGATGATGGAACTGTGATTAGGGTGTATGATATAAACAAACACAACATAAGAAATGGCTCCTACAGTCTGTTAACTACCATGTTACTGTCTGGCCTGTTACATGTTAACTACCATGTTACTGTCTGGCCTGTTACATGTTAACTACCATGTAACTGTCTGGCCTGTTACATGTTAACTACCATGTTACTGTAGGGCCTGTTACATGTTAACTACCATGTTACTGTAGGGCCTGTTACATGTTAACTACCATGTTACTGTCTGGCCTGTTACATGTTAACTACCATGTTACTGTCTGGCCTGTTACATGTTAACTACCATGTTACTGTCTGGCCTGTTACATGTTAACTACCATGTAACTGTCTGGCCTGTTACATGTTAACTACCATGTTACTGTAGGGCCTGTTACATGTTAACTACCATGTTACTGTAGGGCCTGTTACATGTTAACTACCATGTTACTGTCTGGCCTGTTGCATGTTAACTACCATGTTACTGTCTGGCCTGTTACATGTTAACTACCATGTTACTGTCTGGCCTGTTACATGTTAACTACCATGTTACTGTCTGGTCTGTTACATGTTAACTACCATGTTACTGTCTGGCCTGTTACATGTTAACTACCATGTTACTGTAGGGCCTGTTACATGTTAACTACCATGTTACTGTAGGGCCTGTTACATGTTAACTACCATGTTACTGTAGGGCCTGTTACATGTTAACTACCATGTTACTGTCTGGCCTGTTACATGTTAACTACCATGTTACTGTCTGGCCTGTTACATATTAACTACCATGTAACTGTCTGGCCTGTTACATGTTAACTACCATGTTACTGTCTGGTCTGTTACATGTTAACTACCATGTTACTGTCTGGCCTGTTACATGTTAACTACCATGTTACTGTAGGGCCTGTTACATGTTAACTACCATGTTACTGTCTGGCCTGTTACATGTTAACTACCATGTTACTGTCTGGCCTGTTACATGTTAACTACCATGTTACTGTAGGGCCTGTTACATGTTAACTACCATGTT
This sequence comes from Hoplostethus mediterraneus, assembly GCA_034670385.1. Lineage (NCBI taxonomy): Eukaryota > Metazoa > Chordata > Actinopteri > Trachichthyiformes > Trachichthyidae > Hoplostethus > Hoplostethus mediterraneus. The sequence goes on from JAXDDW010000093.1 coordinate 1,773,035, forward strand.
ACTGTCTGGCCTGTTACATGTTAACTACCATGTTACTGTCTGGCCTGTTACATGTTAACTACCATGTTACTGTCTGGCCTGTTACATGTTAACTACCATGTTACTGTCTGGCCTGTTACATGTTAACTACCATGTTACTGTCTGGCCTGTTACATGTTAACTACCATGTTACTGTAGGGCCTGTTACATGTTAACTACCATGTTACTGTAGGGCCTGTTACATGTTAACTACCATGTAACTGTCTGGCCTGTTACATGTTAACTACCATGTTACTGTAGGGCCTGTTACATGTTAACTACCATGTTACTGTCTGGCCTGTTACATGTTAACTACCATGTTACTGTAGGGCCTGTTACATGTTAACTACCATGTTACTGTCTGGCCTGTTACATGTTAACTACCATGTTACTGTAGGGCCTGTTACATGTTAACTACCATGTTACTGTAGGGCCTGTTACATGTTAACTACCATGTTACTGTCTGGCCTGTTACATGTTAACTACCATGTTACTGTCTGGCCTGTTACATGTTAACTACCATGTTACTGTAGGGCCTGTTACATGTTAACTACCATGTTACTGTAGGGCCTGTTACATGTTAACTACCATGTTACTGTAGGGCCTGTTACATGTTAACTACCATGTAACTGTCTGGCCTGTTACATGTTAACTACCATGTTACTGTCTGGCCTGTTACATGTTAACTACCATGTTACTGTCTGGCCTGTTACATGTTAACTACCATGTTACTGTCTGGCCTGTTACATGTTAACTACCATGTTAAAAAAATGAGCAAAAATAATACAGCTCAAACGGTACTTAAGGATTTTAAATGATACGATAAGAATACGGTAAAAACTGGTACATGCTCCTGGCCTACCAACTAAACAGGTGAGTAATTCGTATCACACCTATCCATAATGGGAGGTGAGAATGTCATCTAAATGGAAATGAAAACAACTATCGATGGTCCCAGTGGTGAAAGAGGAGATTTCAGGAAGTCCCTTCTTCTATTATAGTCACTATGAAGTGGTATTTTGAGAGCATCCTGGTTCCCTGATCCTTCTGGTTGAAACAGGAGGTTTGGGGTGAAGCGGGGTCATTCAAAAGTGACCAAGGGTCGCCGGTCTTCACATACAAATAAGAAATACACTCAGAAGTCAGATTGTGTTGCCCTTATTGATTTCTCTGCCAAAGGGTCAATAATTCAGGTTTTTACTGCCCCGTAGCACAAAATGAGCATCATATATCTACAGGGGATGATGGGGTTATTGATCAATACCAATGACTCAACGATCACTTCATCAGGTGCTGAGATATGAGTTTTAAAATTCACTGTCCGGCCTGTTTTTAGGACAAAACCCCCCCAGGAGTTTCCAGCCCCTCCAACCTTCTCGTATTTCTGCTCGTGGCGTCCCACAACATTTCAGTTCTAGAGGCAAAACATCAAATGCCAAAGCAGTTTTATTATTCAGTGTTCAGCAGGGTGATATTTTACCTCTTATTAGATGTTTCTGGTGCTAGCTTACTGCTCCACTTTGGGAATGGGACTGTTTGTGTCAGATACAGGCCATCGTAGCTCAAGGGGACTAACTGGTAGCAATGTTGTCTACTGATTACTGATAGGGGTCGACAACAGGGTTCCTACGGTCGTGGAAAACCTGGACCAGACCTGGACATGTTATGGAAAATGGAACATGTGGATTTCCTGGAGTAGCCCTGGAGTAGTCCTGCAATAGTCCTGGTGTGGTAGTCCTGGAGTAGTCCTGCAATAGTCCTGGAGTAGTCCTCTGATAGTCCTGCAGTAGACCTGGAGTAGTCCTGGAATAGTCCTCCGATTGTCCTGGAGTAGTACTAGAGTAGTCCTGGAGTAGTCTTAGAGTAGTCCTGGAATAGTCCTGGAGTAGTCCTCTGATAGTCCTGCAGTAGACCTGGAGTAGTCCTACAGTAGTCCTGGAATAGTCCTCCGATTGTCCTGGAGTAGTACTAGAGTGGTCCTGGAGTAGTACTAGAGTAGTCCTGGAGTAGTCTTAGAGTAGTCCTGGAATAGTCCTGGAGTAGTCCTCCGATAGTCCTGCAGTAGACCTGGAGTAGTCCTACAGTAGTCCTGGAGTAGACCAGGAGTAGTCCTGGACTGGTCCTGGAGTAATCCTGGATGGTCATGACTGCATTGCAAAGACCTGCTGGTAAAGCACCGCGGGTTGCTGAGGTGTTTTGAGTCTTTACTGTACAAATGAAACCCGAGCTCTTCTATCAGTAAAACGTTTTTCCAAGATCGTATTTTCTTAGTCTTCTGTACGCTAAAGTGTAAGCGTTCTCCCCGGGCAGTAAACAGGAAGTGACAGAGCGCGGTTCCTGTTACACGGCTGCAAGCGGGGCCCGCGCCAGTATTGGACTCGTTCTATTGGAGAACGGCCTGTTATAAGACTTCACTGGAACTAGTGTTTCATTTGACCTAAATATGCAATGAGAACTGTGTAACAATCCTGTAACTATAAATATATATAGAGACATAGGGAGGTTAGATGGTGATTTATTGATCCCCATCAGGACAGAAGGTAAGTAATACAGTAGTAGTAAAAGACACCGCAAAGACAAATAGTTATATGAGCACAAACAAGTTTCTGCACCAAAATCTGTAGAAATGGATCAAGTATGACGGTCTGTAAAAGAAGAATATAATAAGACGAAGAAAGAATGAAATGCAGAGAGGGCGAACGAAGACAGAGAAAAGTCGTTTGGTAGATATGGGAGGCGGATCAACTGAGATGTGAGTTTCTGAAACGCTCGACGGAAGAGACGGATCCAACGTCGACTGATTGTCTTCAAGGAGAGAGAAGAGCGAGAGGAGGATGAAGAAGATGGGAAAGTGTCTTTAACGGCCAACTACTTCCTGAGCGGTGACGGAAAGGGAAAAGGCAGACATGCAAAACTCTCCGACGAAAGTGGAGACGGTGGCAGAAAGAGAGCTGTCTGAGTCGGAGAGCAGAAACACCGGCGGATATAACGAGCTGAGGTGGAGGGAGGAACATGACGTGGATCTAAAACGAGTTTCAGGGGTGGAAAACGAGAACGAGCAGCGAAGGAAACATCAGAGCTGAGGAGAGGAAGTCGGAGATGATGGAGACCGCTCACGGTTTCTCCTGAAAAGTTTGGTAGAAAAACAAACTGAATCGTTTTTTTGATGCAGTGCGGCCGTCCGACCAGCAGAGGGCCAAGCAGAAGAAACCGCAGCAGACATCTGATTGGTCGACTCTGCAGGACTTCCAACTTATTTCATCAATAGATTCAGCAAATTGTCCTTTTATTTCTCAAAAGCAGCGAGCGGCAGATCCAGCTACGCTTTCACGCCGTGCGGAAAAATCTAAAACCCAAAGCATTTTAACAAATTCGGTACTGAAAAAGTAAAAAAAACCTCAAAACGTAAAATAAAAAATGTAATAAAAAAATACCTTTTACATTGATGTCACTAATAGACTAATTAGCATATGACATCATGAGTTCCTGATGACAGCGGCACTTTAAACCAGAAGAAACACACAGAAGAAGAAGAAAGAGGAGAGTCAGTCGGTGCAGAGGAGGAAGCAGACGGTCAGAAGTAGGTCAGCTCTCGTCTCTCTCTCTCTCTCCATTGTTCTCTCTCTCTCTCTCTCTCTCTCGCTCGCTCGCGCGCGCGTATTATCAGTGTTTCTCTCTGTCTCTCTCTCTATTAAAAATAACTCTCCCAAATGGATTCCAGTGAGCCAAACTAACTGTGTGTGTGTGTGTGTGGGGGGGGGGCAGGCTGTCAAGTATTAGCAGCTGAAAAAGGCTTCTGATGAATAAGTGATCATGGAAACCTCCTCTTCTTCCTCCTCTCCTCCTCTTCCTCCTCCTCTTCTCATCTCCCCAGATCACATGGAGAATTCCCTTTGAAGTTTCAGTGGCAGGACACAGATCACACATAAACACAAAGTATCCCATCATAGAGCTTTCTCTCTCTCTCTCTCTCTCTCTGTCTCTGTCTCTCTCTCTCTCTCTCTCTCTCTCTCTCTCTCTGTCTCTGTCTCTGTCTCTGTCTCTGTCTCTGTCTCTGTCTCTGTCTCTGTCTCTCTCTCTCTCTCTCTCTCTCTCTCTCTCTCTCTCTCTCCCTCCCCCCAATTAGCCGTTTAAAAGACGTCATGAATTAACCAGAGTGGCGCCGGCGGCTGATGGTCGGTTCCCTGCCCAGCCAACATTTTGCCCCAGTATGATCCTGTTCCTGCTTTGTGGCTGCAGCTCCAGTGTGATGTGATTGGCGGTTGGGATACCTGACGAAGTTGATTTAATAATTTAATGACGGGAGATGATGGGAGAATATGAGAACTGCTATTCAACTGGTGACCGGTGGTAATCTGAAAAATTCTCAGCATTTTCAAATATATACACTACCGCTCAAAAGTTTGGGATCACTTATAAATTTCCTTATTTTATTTTTGAAAGAAAAGCACAATTTGTTTAAATTAAAATGACATGAATTGATCATAAATACAGTCTAGACATGTTAATGTGGTAAATGACTATTATATCTGGAAACTGATTTCTAATGGAATATCTACTTCGGCTACAGAGCCCATTTTCAGCAACCATCACTCCTGTGGTCCAACGGCACATTGAGTTATCTCATCCAGGTTTATCCTGTTAAAAGGCTCATTGATCATTGAAAACTGTTCTGATTAAAGAAGCAATAAAATTGGCCTTCCTCAGGCTAGTTGAGTATCTGGAGCATCAGCATTTGTGGGTTCGGTTATGGTCTCAAAATGGCCAGGAAAAAAAAGAACTTTCTTCTGAAACTCGTCAGTCTATTCTTGTTCTGAGAAGTGAAGATATTCCATGTGAGAAACTGCCAAGAAACTGGAGATCTCATACAGATCTGATTGACTACGCTTTTGGCGTCTGGATGACAACATTCTTGGCGTCAACGTTCCTGGCGTCTGGATGACAACATTCCTGGCGTCAACGTTCCTGGCGTCTGGATGACAACATTCCTGGCGTCTGGATGACGACGTTCCTGGTGTCTGGATGATGACGTTCCTGGTGTCTGAATGACGACGTTCCTGGCGTCTGAATGACGACGTTCCTGGCGTCTGAATCACGGCGTTCCTGGCGTCTGAATGACGACGTTCCTGGCGTCTGGATGACAACATTCCTGGCGTCAACGTTCCTGGCGTCTGGATGACGACGTTCCTGGTGTCTGGATGATGACGTTCCTGGTGTCTGAATGACAACGTTCCTGGCGTCTGAATGACGACGTTCCTGGCGTCTGAATCACGGCGTTCCTGGCATCTGGATGACGACGTTCCTGGCATCTGGATGACGACGACGTTCCTGGTGTCTGAATCACGGCGTTCCTGGCGTCTGGATGATGACGTCTGGATGACGACGTTCCTGGCGTCTGGATGATGACGTTCCTGGTGTCTGAATGACGACGTTCCTGGTGTCTGAATGACGACGTTCCTGGCGTCTGAATGACGACGTTCCTGGCGTCTGAATGACGACGTTCCTGGCGTCTGGATGATGACGTTCCTGGTGTCTGGATGATGACGTTCCTGGTGTCTGAATGACGACGTTCCTGGCGTCTGAATGACGGCGTTCCTGGCGTCTGGATGACGATGTTCCTGGCGTCTGGATGACGACGTTCCTGCCGTCTGGATGACGACGTTCCTGGTGTCTGGATGACAACAACGTTCCTGGTGTCTGAATCACGGCGTTCCTGGCGTCTGAATCACGGCGTTCCTGGCGTCTGAATGACGACGTTCCTGGCGTCTGGATGACGACGTTCCTGGCGTCTGGATGACGACGTTCCTGTCAGTTTCCGTGGTTCCTGTCTGCTCCTGTCCTCCTCCAGGTCTTTCACATCATCTCTCCTCCTGCTTCATTCTCTTTCTTCTTCGATCTCCCGGGGAAAGATGATTTCTTGAGATCCCTCTTCCCTCCTTTCTTCCTTCCTAAATGACTTTCACCCTTTCTTCCTCCCTCCCTTTCGTACTTCCTTAATTACATTCCCCCTTCCTTCATTACGGCCTTCCTATATTTCTCCTTTCATTCCCTCATTACTTCCTTCCTCCCTCCATGATGTCCTTGCATATTTACCATCTTCATTTCTTTCATCTTTCCTTCAATACTTCTTTCATCCCTTTGTTACTTCCTTACGCCCTACTTCTCTTCCTTCTTTCCTTCCTTCCTTCCTTCATCCTTACTAGCTTCTCTACATCCTTCATTACTTCCTTGATAATTTAATTACTTCCTTCATTATTTTCCTTCCTTTCTTCACTTCACTGTTTACTTCTTTAAATCCTTCATTATTCATTGCTTATTACTTCCTCTCCTTCGATCATTCCTTCTTTAATTCCTTCTTCCTTCCTCCCACCTGCCTCCTCCCTTCTTTCCTTCCTCCTTCCTTCCAACCCCCCAATCCATTCCTTCATTCCTCCCCTTCATCCTATCTTGCTGTTCCCTCTCTCCTTTCCTTCCCTTTAACTCCTTCCTTCCCTCTTCCCTCATCAGCGCTCTTCCTTGGCCGTTCAGCCTTCCTTCCCTCCTTTTCTCCACCTCCTTTCTTCCTCCCTCCATCCATTGCGGCTCCCTCCCTCACCTTCAAAAGTACCTAAACCTCATTTGCTGTCGGTGATCGTCATTCGTCCGCCAACTCCACATAACGGCCCTGTTATTTTATTACGCAGGACCACCGCGTGTAAATCTGATCCATCACACTTTTATTAGTTTTGTCTTAAATCCTAAATGAGCGATGCAGAGAGAGAGAGAGAGAGGGGGGGGGAGAGGGAGGATGATGGAGGGAGTTTGCCGGGTAGTGCAGTAACTTTCCAAGGTCGATGTGACGTTTCCCCACATCAGAGAAACTGCCAGCTGTAATGAGTCCGAGTCCATCAAGCAGAATAGTTGAAAATTAAGCCAATAGTCATTTCCAGCGTTGGGCGGCTGCCAGGAGATGCTTCATTTTGTTCCATCTCTGCGTTTTGATTCACTGTCTCATCTATAGTTTATTAGCCTCATTATGAGATTGTGTCATCGCCTCGGTGTTTGGTGATCATCGTGTCTGCAGCTCAAAAAAAACGTGGACAGCGGCGAGTTTGGTAAGTTTGTCAAATTTGGCAGGTCACCAACTGGGTTCGATCAATACGGGTTTTTGAAGGCCAATACCGATATTTTTAGACTGCAGCCACCGATACCGATACGCTGGTATTCAGTATCTCTGAACCTGACAGGGATTCAGTTTTCTTCTCCTCAGGGTGAAAAGCCTCATTTAGGCCGTCATGGACACTAAAACTCTCCACTGAAACCATGATGAAACTCTTTTAGTGTCCTCTCAGGGATACATCAGGGTGGAAAAGTCTTCAGTTCTGTTTTCTAAACCCGAGGCTTTAAATGGTCTTGAATACAGGTAAGTAATATAATTGGTGTTATGTTCCAGTCTAAATGGCTTCAACAGGTTTTAAGACGTCTTAAATGTAAGACTTGCCTTTAAATGAATGAATTCATTAAAAACATCAATGAGTAAATAAAAAGTGTCGTGTTTTCCAGAACATCACATCAGAGGTGGACGACACGACTGATATCTGCTCGATATTTCAGTCAGTCTAACCCTGTAACCACCCATCACATGGAAGGCCTCTTCTTTTCTTTGGTTGATAGTTTAAGGTTAATAAAAAATAAATTAATAAACCTCTATGCAGTATATCAAATGTTAGGACTTGAAGCTTCTTCTGCTGTTGGTGTATAAAGTGATAATTAAGGACACACACAGCCAGTAGATTACACACAATCAGAAGGCAGCACACAAGCATCCATGCACACACCTGCACACACACACACACACACACATCATTAGACGACTCGTACATCATATGAATCCACACAAGCAGCACACACACACACACACAGTGAACACTGACTTATTGATCTCCGGCTGTGCTGCACTTGCTTTGTGTTTCTTTTCACTGAGAAAAGCTGCAGAAAATCAAATCAGCGTTGATTAGAAGAGCGCGGCGTGGATCCCCGCTGGCGCCGGGTCGGAGCCCAGAACAGCTGAAACGGTTGATTGGTTGTGTTTTCCTGCGCGCCTGCAGCCTCTCAGCACACAGCCGAGCGCTTCACAAGAAGAATATCTTGTTGTTTGGCCAGCGGTATTGACGAGGTCAGGTTGACATCGCATCACAGCGCATCAGAGTCTGCACACTGCAAATGTAGAAGGAAACAACCTCCGCTTCAATAAGTTTTCCTGTCATATTACTGTAGTGTATCTGTTGCTTGGCAACGCATACAAGCAACCACCATTTACCCAAATGACCTTTTACAATACCAAGAGTCTATGTTTTCATCATCACCGCAGAAAGATTTCTCCTGTATTCAATCAGCAGCCACTGGGCGTTCACACTGCGAGCGAGGTGGTTGATGGTCGCTCTATTTGTTTTGATGAGTTAACCTAACTATCTAGCAACCGCTAATCAGGTAGCATTATAATGGACAATAAACAGAAAACTCAGTAAAATGTCTTCAGATCTTCAGATCGACCATCGAGAGAGTTTTAGAGAACATTTGAACGGCTGGAATCACCTTCTGGTCCCGTTTGAACTATTGATCATGAAACTGAATCACAGCAGTCAGGAACCAAGGAGGCACAGAAATCTGATTGGCTGTTGGCCGACAACGTGAGAAGTTCAGCCATGTCCAACTGTTCTGGGCCGACAAGCTTGTTGAGCTTCTACATCAGCTGAGTTCACTGGTCGCTCTGCTCTGTAGGAAATAAATGGCCTTCTGGTGACGTGATCGTGTTGCTCACAGTGTGAACTCAGCCACCCTGGTAGTTTCAGTGCCAACGAGTTACAAGAAAACCAACAATATTAACTGTTTCACATCTCAGTCTGAGTCTGGACTACTGTATCACACATCCAGACTTCCACCGCAACTTCAGTACCCTTGACAACGATTGAATTTCATGAATTTAGATACTTTGGATGCACTTTTTGTCGGTACTAACCACTGCATACCGGGAACACCCCACAAGACCTGCCGTTCTGGAGATGCTCTGATCCAGTCGTCTAGCCGTCACCATTTGGTCCTTGTCAAAGTCGCTCAGATCCTTACGCTTGCTTCCATCACATCAACTTCAAGAACTGACTGTTCACTTGCTTCCCAGTACATCCCACAGGTTATTCACTTCACCTGTCAGTGGTTTTAATACTGTGGCTGATCGGTGTATATACATCAGACTTTGAGTTTGGATCCGTCACTGAGCTGGCCAGCTATTCAGCACCACCGTGAGATCTGAAAGTTAAATGATCTTTTGACAGTAAAGTCAATGGATGAAAGTTCAAGGGAAATTTTATATATTTATATGATGAATTTCTACTTTGAACATTGTGTATCGATCAGGTATTGATCCAGCCATCTTTTCAACACCAACGTGACAGATGCGTATTTGGTTCTACTCTAGTGGAGAATGGAAGGGAGCCTGTACGATGTGTTCAATGACAATAGTTTTCTAGAAACTATAGTGATCTCTCGCTCCAGGACACCAGATGTTGCGTCTGATAAGCTTTAACCTATGAATATGTGTATATATTTGTGATGCTGACGTTGTTAATGACTGGAACAAACTACCATTTATTCTCTATACCTAGATCAAGACCAGTCAACATCCAACTTTGTCAATCGAGCAATATTCCTGAAACATGCAAACCCACAAACGAAACCAATAAACCAGCGGATCCTCTCTGTGCTCATTGTGCCTGATTGTCCCCTCGGTCCAGTCGCAGTCCTGAAGGTTTTACAGGTCTTTAAAAGTCTTAAGTTGAGGTTGAGGACACTTGCAGACGGGCTGCAGTCTGAAGACATTTGTCCAACCGGTCTGATTCCTGCTGAGGTTGAGGTCGAGGTCACGTCCCAGCTTGAGTTCAGCTTCGTCTCTCAGCTGAAGTTCTGACCATCAGGGATCGATACGTCTCGTTGCGGTGACTCTGGTTGAAGTGATAATCCTGATTTTATTAACGATGATTAGTCTTGACGATCTTGATGATGAACGCGATGCAACGTTTCAATACGCTTTTATTCTGAAAATACAATTCAGTTTGACTACAACAGCAGAAGAACAGATATGTCAATTTTAACGTGTGTGTGTGTGTGTGTTTTGCAGGACCTATGCATTGCGGCGGGTGCGCGATATGTTCAGGGCCAACAGGAATGTTGATGATCCTAAAACTGTAGAGAGACTGATTGAGGAGGGGAAGCAGACACTCGCCCTGATACAGAGACAGGTAACACACACACACACACAGCAGACACTCACCCTGATTCTCTCTCTCTCTCTCTCTCTCTCTCGGGTTAACCAGGTTGACTAACATGTAGATGAACACCACCTGTCCTACACACACTCACACACTCATTACCGTGGCAACACAGGACTAATCACCAGGCTGTTGGTCACTTTGTTCCCATAATCCCTTGCTCTCTCTCCCCCACTTTCATCATCTCATCACACACACTCTCACAAACATCCCTACATACTCTCTGTGTGTGTGTGTGTGTGTGTGTGTGTGTGTGTGTGTGTGTGGCTAAGCTCCATACTATGACTAAGTCCACCCAAACACACTGTGCAGCGTCCATCGACACACTCCTCTCACCATCGCCCACATCATGTGTGTGTGACTTACATGTTAGGTAAGAGTGGCATTTATGAGTCAGGTAGGGGCAAATGTGATGCACAGATTATCACACACACACACACATACACACACACTTACACACACACTTACACACTTCCCTCAACTGCTCCTGCCAAGGAAGCGATTGCACCAGCTGCATTTTTATCTCTGCATCTCGAACGTACCAACACACACACACGAACGTACCAACACACACACATGAACGTACCGACACACACACACGAACGTACCAACACACACACACACGAACGTACCAACACACACACACGAACGTACCAACACACACACACGAACGTACCAACACACACACACACGAACGTACCAACACACACACACGAACGTACCAACACACACACACGAACGTACCAACACACACACACACACGAACGTACCAACACACACACACGAACGTACCAACACACACACACACGAACGTACCAACACACACACACGAACGTACCAACACACACACACACGAACGTACCAACACACACACGCGAACGTACCAACACACACGCGAACGTACCAACACACACACGCGAACGTACCAACACACACACACACGAACGTACCAACACACACACACACGAACGTACCAACACACACACACACGAACGTACCAACACACACACACGAACGTACCAACACACACACACACACGAACGTACCGACACACACACACACACGAACGTACCGACACACACACACACACGAACGTACCGACACACACACACACACGAACGTACCGACACACACACACACACGAACGTACCGACACACACACACACACGAACGTACCGACACACACACACACACACACGAACGTACCGACACACACACACACACACACGAACGTACCGACACACACACACACACGAACGTACCGACACACACACACACACGAACGTACCGACACACACACACACACGAACGTACCGACACACACACACACACGAGCGTACCAACACACACACACACACACGAGAAAGTACCGACACACACACGCGAACGTACCAACACACACACGCGAACGTACCAACACACACACACACACACGAACGTACCGACACACACACGCGAACGTACCGACACACACATGGTGTGGGCGGTGGTGGGAGGAGTGTGTGTGGGTGGACGTAGCGTGTGCAGCGTAGCCACACATGTATGAACATATGAACATATGAAACATGTAACATATGAAACATGTAACATATGAAACATGTAACATGAAACATGTAACATATGAAACATGTAACATATGAAACATGTAACATATGAAACATGTAACATGAAACATGTAACATATGAAACATGTAACATATGAAACATGTAACATATGAAACATGTAACATGAAACAGGCCGTTGGTGGAGCAGAAGGCGTCCGGTCGTCTCACCAGGTTTCCATTTGCTTTCACTGCATCTGTTCCACCAGTAGGTGGCGCTAGCTGCTGCTGCTGTGGCCTGAAAGCTTAAAAAGAAATAATGACTTATGAATGATCGGCTATGCAACTCTGTGACAGCACTGTTGTTGTTGTTGTTGTTGCTGTTGTTGATGCTGTTGCTGTTGCTGTTGTTGTTGATGTTGTTGTTGCTGTTGTTGTTGCTGCTGTTGCTGGAGAACGTTTGCCTCGTTCCTGAATTTGAAGACAAGGTTTGAAACCGTGTCTTCAAATTCAGGTTTAAAGAAGTATTGGGTGATTTTATTGCCGTTAATATATTTACCACTTGCAAAACAATGTGCCAAACACTCAGCAGCGCCTAGCGCCATCTACTGGTCAGGTGTTTGCAATTAGGCAGCGAAAGCAGATGGAAACCTTGTGAGTCCACAGAACGCCTTCTCCTCCACGATAGGAACAGATTTCATGGACGAAATCTTTGGATATCTTTGGATTTTGTGTGGCGAAAGGCAACCCATATAAACACACATACACAGGCCTATAAACACACACACACACACACAGGCCTACAAACACACACACACACACAAGCCTATAAACACACACACTCATAAGCAGACAGTCACATTGTCTGCACATGTTATCATATTCACATTTTTGGCAATAAAGTGACTCATCCAGAGTCACTCAGCAGGTTGGGGTTCGCTGCCTTGCTCAAGGGCACTCAAGGGATCAGACCTGTGACTTTTCACTTACACAACAATCTATTAAACATGGCCACTTTAATGCACTTCGTAAACAGTGTTAAAAACAGAAACATTGAAGGTTCCTGGAAGATTTTAGAGAGGAATTTAGAGAGTCCTGGAATAGTCCCGGAGTAGTCCCGGAATAGTCTTGGAGTAGTCTTGGGGTAGTCCCAGGATAGTCTTGGGGTAGTCCTGGAATAGTCCCCGAGTAGTCCCGGAGTAGTCCCTGAGTAGTCTTGGGGTAGTCTTGGAATAGTCTTGGGGTAGTCCTGGAATAGTCCCGGAATAGTCTTGGGGTAGTCCCAGGATAGTCTTGGGGTAGTCCTGGAGTAGTCCCGGTATAGTCTTGGAGTAGTCCCCGAGTAGTCCCGGAATAGTCTTGGGGTAGTCCCGGGATAGTCCCGGAGTAGTCTTGGAGTAGTCTTGGGGTAGTCCTGGAGTAGTCCTGGAATCTGATGAGCAGAAAGACAGTGAACGCCTCGCCGGTCGGCTAAACTCCCTCCTGGACTTGTAGTTGTAGTTTTGTAGTTTTTTGTATGACGACGATCAAACATGCTGGATTTGTTTTCGAGGCAATTTGCAGTTTCATGTGTGTTCATGTTTCTTTGCAGTAAAATAGCAGGAAGTGATGGAAGCGGCGCCACGGTCATTCACCATGTCATCACTCCTGCGTGTCACAGAAACCCAAAGTGAGTTTGAGTAGAAACAGAAGTTTGAGGAGGAGTTTCTGTTCTTCTGACTCACAGGACGGATGGAAAGCATCATGAGGCATCGTCGTTGTTGTTGAGTTGTTACCGGGTGGATTCAGTTTGTTGTCCTACGTTGAGCTTTGAGTTGAGTTTGTGTTGACTCCTGGAGGGGCTGGTGACGCTGGGACCAGAACAAGTTTCAAACCAGATCCACTTCCTGGTTCCAGTTCCTCTGCCCTTTGTAGTAGAGAAGAAGGGGGGATACTGAGGAGGAGGAGAAGCCGATATTAAGATGAAGAAGAAAAGAGATAAAAAGGAAGAGAAGAAGAAGAGGAGACAGGAAGAGGGAAGGTGGAGGAAACAGAGTTGTTTTGTGTTAATGGATGCAGCCTCTCTCTCTCTCTCTCTCTCTCTCTCTCTCTCTCTCTCTCTCACATCGCTCACTCACTCACACACACACACACACACACACACACACACACACACAGAGCTGTTACAGGGAAGCCATAACATTAACAAGTCCTAGAAAGTGAGAAAAAGGTGTGTATTTGTGTGTGTGTGTGTGTGTGTGAGCACCCTCTGAAGACCCATATCTCACCGATTACTGCTGCCTAATGTCACCGCGGTGTCACAGACCCTCCGGCCATTTTGGCTCAATTGAGATGAAATGCGGCGTCGGACCGCGAGGTGAGTTATACCTGCCGGGTCAGGAAACCTTTCATCTCCAAGTCCAAGACACGTCCGCCCACGCCGAGTCGCACCTGGCGTCCATTATGGCTTCATAACATTCTATAATACTAAAGTACAAGATGGCAGTCGGCCATTTTGGCTCGACAACAATGAAATACTGATGCTGCATTCTAGGGATATCAGAAAGTGGGAAATTCTGACTTCCTACTCGGAAAAATGCAAAGGAACGGACCTTCAAATCTTAATTCCCAGTAGGAAACATGGAAACTCTGCACAGTGTTACGTTCAAGTTTATAATCCTTGATCCTCTATTTTCAGCATTGCAAACCTTAAATCCATCAAAACATCTTTGTGGTTAAAATACGACCTACTAGTGTACAGTGATCTTTTAGGACATTTCTGTAGTGAAGTGTAGGAAATGATATATACTCATTTAAAAAAACACAGGAAATTAATGATTTCATCACATTTAAACTAAATGCCATCGACAGACATAACTATCCGCTGGATTGTTCATTCGTGGTTGACGGTACAAAGTTTGTTTTGCTTTAAAGCATGGAGTCCAATGTGTCATCACTGTGCCAGAAGTGTGAAAAAGCTGATCAGGAGTCGACAGAAAACCGAAATCATGATGTTTTTTGGCTTCAAACAAGTCCAGTTTGCTGCTTTGAGCCTTCGTATCGTTTTTTCCCACAGCACATGAACGCAGCGTGACACAAGGCAGATTTATTTCCACGACTCTAAAGAGCGAAGCAGGTAAAGAAACTGGAGTGCAGCCTAGACGCACATTTGAAAATATTGAGTCTGGGCGTCGCTCGCCTCCGGGAAAACAGGAGGAATAAAAGTGCGAGTGATTATTTTATATTATTTTCCACCCACAGCTTGTACGGCTGCACCATCAATCATGCTAATTATCCAGCGTAGATTTCAGCTTTGATCAATTAAAGAACAGAAAATTTGTTCACGTAGAAATATTGTATTTATGTTCACGTGGAACAGGACGCCGTGTGCTCTGTCAACGTCCCCCGGATAAATAAAGGTTAAAGAAAAAGTTTTACAGTAAATTGCTTTTGCGTTACACACAAACGCCATTCCCTAAACCCTCCCAAAGGTTAACCTCGTTAGCGGAGCCGCCTGTAGCCGACCCAGAAACCCCGGTGTGGAGAACCGGAGGGATGTGGTCTGGAGCTCATTGGGTTTTTCTTACATGCAACTTTTTTTTTTTAATACTGAAGAAATTTGGTTTGTTTCTTTGTTGTTTTTTTTCCTCGGTGAAAAATGGCACTTCTGGCAAAACACATCATCACTGGAATCACATTATTCTGGTGGCTGGGCTTCAAAACACACACACACACACACACACGTTTGCTTGTGCTCACATATTTTGTCATTACTTAGAAAATGATCTGAAATGAGGCAAAAGTGTGTGTGTGTGTGTGTGTGTGTGTGTGTGTGACTAAACTCAGAGAGAGAGAGGGGGAGAGAGAGACTGTGTGAATGTATGAAATGTGTCCTTTGTTTTGAAATCTGAATTTGTGGTTTTCTGGCGGTGATGTCACGGAGATTAAAACTGAACTGAGAAAGACGCGAGAGATGAACAGGAAGTGAGGAGGAGGAAGTGGAAACGTCCCTCCTCCTCCTGGAGGAGACGAAGCTTCCTGGGGCATCAACACATGAGCACTGAAGATGCTTCTGATCCACCAGTACTAACCTGTCCACTTTATCGTGTGTGTGTGTGTGTGTGTGTGTGTGTGTGTGTGTGTGTGTGTGTGTGTGTGTGTGTGTGTATAAAGCTCAGTAAAGCCACCAACACCCGTGGGGGGCAGTCAGGTGTAAAAGCGGCAATAAAGGCGTGGGATTTCTGATGGATGGAGGGAGGAGAGGCCGGGGATTTTCATGGATCGAAAGATGGAGGGGGGGAGGGAAGAGGGGAGGGGGAGAAGCAGAGGAAAGGAATGGAGCATTTGAAAAGGGGAGACGGGGGAAGAGGAGAGATGAAGAGGGCAGAGGATGGCAGAGAGGAAATTGATGAAGGAGAGGAGGAGGAGAGGAAATTCAGGAGGAGGAGAGATGAAGGGGTGAGGGGAGAGAGGAGGAATGGGATGAAGAGGAGGAGGAGAGATGAATGGTTGAGGGGAGAGAGGAGGAAGGAGAGGAATGGGATGAAGAGGAGGAGGAGAGATGAATGGTTGAGGGGACACAGGAGGAAGGAGAGGATGGAGGAGAGGAGGAAAGTGAGGAGAAGGGAGGCTGCAGACGGGATGGAAGTGGGAGGATTTGAGGCAGCCCATCTCTCATGCAGGGTGTCGCCCTATTTCAGACTAATCTGGACCAGACTAATCCGGACCAGACTAATCCGGACCAGACTAATCTGGACCAGACTAATCCGGACCAGACTAATCCGGACCAGACTAATCCGGACCAGACTAATCCGGACCAGACTAATCCAGACCAGACTAATCCGGACCAGACGCCGAAGATTCAACCCGTTTTCTGATTCTGGTGTTGGTGTGGTCACTTCTCCGCCCACAGGAAGTGACCAATCAAGTCAGATCTCCTCCTTCCTTGTCTCTTTGGCGCATCACAGACCAGATGGTTGGTGAACATGAGCATGATGTGTTCACTGACCTCACCTCACAGGATTTATGGGTACTGAAGTTGAAGCTTTTCAAACAGTTTCAAACGAGCTTTAAGAAAAGTTTATTCCAAAATGAGATTTTCACCTTTCGGGGGAAAAAACGCCTTCCCTTCCTTTTCCATTTGATTTGCTGATATGAAAGTAAAGCCCTTTATGGGTTCCTGTTCGTCACCCAAGGGCCTTTGCTTAAAGTAGTTGTGTTTTGAGGATAGAGGATAGTAATTCATATCAGTTCACTGTTACAGTACCACCATGAATCATTGAGAGCCTCTGGTTAGAAGAAACTAACACAAATACTTTCCTAGCTCTTGTCCCAGGCTGTTATTTCTTTAGCCAGCGCTTCCTGAAGATATATGATCACTGTAAGGACGGATTATTTGGTGCGTCTCTTACAGGATAATAATAACAATAAGAGAGTAAGAAGAAGTCATTTCAGGAGAGATTTAAGAGTATAATTTTAGTATCATGACGCATTAGGAATTGCAGTATTATCATTTCATACCGGAATAATATCCTATGGGGTTACTTTTTTTTAAATTCTATTCTTGGAAGTGTGGATCTGATGCAATGACTGTACTCCATCCTCCCCCCTCCTCCCCTCTTCATCCCCCCTCACTGCATGATGCAAGCCATTGACTGGAGAAGGCAATGTAATGTTGGGACAGAAGATGAGTTGAACTAAATGAGAGGAGAGGAGAGAGGAAACGAAGGGAGGAGGAGGAGAGGGGGAAGGAGGGAAGGAGGATAAAGATCCCAGAAGTTTACTTGCCAGCAGGGGAAGCATCAGATGGAGATTTGGCTGAGAATTCCCAAGATTCATTGCAAGAATGACTCATCACATCCAAACACCAGTACAGTCTATAATAGTCTATAATATAATAATCTATAATATAATAATCTATAATAGTCTATAATATAATAATCTATAATAGTCTATAATATAATAGTCTGTAATATAATAGTCTATAATAATCTATAATATAATAGTCTATAATATAATAATCTATAATAGTCTGTAATATAATAGTCTATAATAATCTATAATATAATAGTCTATAATATAATAGTCTATAATATAATCTATAATATAATAATCTGTAATATAATAGTCTAATATAATACTCTATAATATAATAGTCTGTAATATAATAGTCTGTAATATAATAGTCCATAATAGTCTATAATATAATAGTCTGTAATATAATAGTCTATAATATAATAGTCTGTAATATAATAATCTATAATAATCTATAATATAATAGTCTATAATATAATAATCTATAATATAATAGTCTGTAATATAATAGTCTATAATAGTCTGTAATATAATAGTCTGTAATATAATAGTCTGTAATATAATAGTCTATAATAGTCTATAATATAATAGTCTATATTAGTCTATAATATAATAGTCTATAATATAATAGTCTATAATAGTCTATAATATAATAGTCTGTAATATAATAGTCTATAATATATTAGTCTATAATATAATAGTCTATAATAGTCTATAATATAATAGTCTAATAGTCTATAGTATAATAGTCTAATAGTCTATAGTATAATAGTCTGTAATATAATAGTCTATAATATAATAGTCTATAATATAATAGTCTGTAATATAATAGTCTATAATAATCTATAATATAATAATCTATAATATAATAGTCTATAATATAATAGTCTATTATATTATAGACTATAATATAATAATCTATAATATAATAATCTATAATATAATAGTCTATAATATAATAGTCTATAATATAATAGTCTGTAATATAATAGTCTATAATAGTCTGTAATATAATAGTCTGTAATATAATAGTCTATAATAGTCTGTAATATAATAGTCTATAATAGTCTATAATATAATAGTCTATATTAGTCTATAATATAATAGTCTATAATATAATAGTCTATAATAGTCTGTAATATAATAGTCTAATAGTCTATAGTATAATAGTCTGTAATATAATAGTCTATAATATAATAGTCTATAATAGTCTATAATATAATAGTCTGTAATAATCTATAATATAATAGTCTGTAATATAATAGTCTATAATATAATAGTCTGTAATAGTCTATAATATAATAGTCTATAATATAATAGTCTGTAATATAATAGTCTATAATAATCTATAATATAATAATCTATAATATAATAGTCTATAATATAATAGTCTATTATATTATAGACTATAATATAATAATCTATAATATAATAATCTATAATATAATAGTCTATAATATAATAGTCTGTAATATAATAGTCTGTAATATAATAGTCTATAATAGTCTGTAATATAATAGTCTGTAATATAATAGTCTATAATAGTCTGTAATATAATAGTCTATAATAGTCTGTAATATAATAGTCTATAATATAATAGTCTATATTAGTCTATAATATAATAGTCTATAATATAATAGTCTATAATATATTAGTCTATAATATAATAGTCTATAATAGTCTATAATATAATAGTCTATAATAGTCTATAATATATTAGTCTATAATAGTCTATAATATAATAGTCTATAATAGTCTATAATATATTAGTCTATAATATAATAGTCTATAATAGTCTATAATATAATA
>JAXDDW010000093.1:1800000-1825000 GCA_034670385.1 Hoplostethus mediterraneus
GTTTTTTACCTTTTACCTGTGTGTGTGTGTGTGTGTGTGTGTGTGTGTGTGTGTGTGAATAGCGTGACATTTGAATGTAATGGAGGATGAACTGACTTCATCTTCTTCCATAACGAAGATTGCACCTGAACATTGTTGTCCAAACACGTTGACAGGACACCTTTGTCACTGTGGGGATTGAACCCGTGACCTTTCAGTTACAGGACGGCCACGCTAACCGCTGACGAATAGAAAGCCAGTTTATTATCTACCTGAGCACCTCTCATCTTCTCTCCATCTCTTCCTCTTCCTCTCTCTTGCCCTCTGTCTGTTTGACAGCGTCTCATCCTCTCATCTTTTCTCTTCCTCCTCCTCTTCCTCTTCCTCTTCCTCCTCCATGTTTCCCTCCATCGCTTTATCTCTTTACTCAGAAAGTCTCTTTAACTTTGTTCTTCATCGTCCTGTTGTTGTTGCTGACTGGAGGCCACAGTAGCTGATGCATCACTGTTTCAGATGGAGGATATAATAATGACCTTTCATACAGGAACTACCGCTGCTCTGGACCCACGTTCCCTCAACTGTTCAGTTTAAAACTGAATCTATTAAATAGATTAAACCGTCATAATAATAATAATAATCGTAGTAATAACAATAATAATAAGACTAGTAATAATAATAGTGGTAATAATAAAAACTAATAATAGTAGTAGTACTAATACTACTACTACTACTAATAATTTAATCTGATGGTTTTATTTTATGTTGTAAAATTACATTTTGAACAAAATAAACTTTTTGTCTATCAGGACCCAAAAATAAATCCATAACTTCACACAGGTCAGATGTGTTTCAGGTTATTGTGTTAAATAATAAACTCTATTGATCGTTACCGTACTGAAGGATTTGATTTGACTGACAGACGACTAGAAACATCAAACCAACCTCATCACCCAGCATGCTTTGCGCTCTTGATTGATTATTGACTTGCTTCCTTTCCTTCTTTCAACTGAATAATCAAGTTGCAGATTCTTTCCCGGTATGACTCATGTTGTACTTCTAATGTATTTGATGGAGAGATGGAGATGGAAGGAGAAAGAGATGGAAGGAGATGGAGATTTATGTAGGCAGGAAGAAAAAGATCTATAGAGAGATGAGAGAAATTGATGGAGAGAGAGACAGATAGATAAAGAGAGAGACAGATAGATAAAGAGAGAGACAGATAGATGGGGAGAGAGAGAGAGAGACAGATAGATAAAGAGAGAGACAGATAGATGGGGAGAGAGAGAGACATAGATAGATAAAGAGAGAGACAGATAGATGAGAGAGAGAGACCGATAGATGAGAGAGAGACAGATAGATAAAGAGAGAGACAGATAGATGGGGAGAGAGAGAGAGAGACAGATAGATAAAGAGAGAGACCGATAGATGAGAGAGAGACAGATAGATAAAGAGAGAGACAGATAGATGGGGAGAGAGAGAGAGAGACAGATAGATAAAGAGAGAGACAGATAGATGGGGAGAGAGAGAGACATAGATAAAGAGAGAGACCGATAGATGAGAGAGAGACAGATAGATAAAGAGAGAGACCGATAGATGAGAGAGACAGATAGATAAAGAGAGACAGATAGATGGGGAGAGAGAGAGAGACAGATAGATAAAGAGAGAGACAGATAGATGAGAGAGAGAGACCGATAGATGAGAGAGAGACAGATAGATAAAGAGAGAGACAGATAGATGGGGAGAGAGAGAGAGAGACAGATAGATAAAGAGAGAGACCGATAGATGAGAGAGAGACAGATAGATAAAGAGAGAGACAGATAGATGGGGAGAGAGAGAGAGACAGATAGATAAAGAGAGAGACCAATAGATGGGGAGAGAGAGAGAGAGACATAGATAAAGAGAGAGACCAATAGATGGGGAGAGAGAGAGAGAGACAGATAGATAAAGAGAGAGACCGATAGATGAGAGAGAGACAGATAGATAAAGAGAGAGACCGATAGATGAGAGAGACAGATAGATAAAGAGAGAGACAGATAGATGAGAGAGAGACCGATAGATGAGAGAGAGACAGATGGATAAAGAGAGAGACAGAGAGCGAGAGAGAGACAGAGATGTGAAGAGATAGGAGGTAGAGAAGGAGGTAGAGATGGAGGTAGAGAAGGAGGTAGAGATGGAGGTAGAGATGGAGGGCATCCCTTTGTCATGAGCCCTGCTGCCACAGCCGCAACAATTTACATGAGAGCCAAGCCTCCTGCGAGCTGATTGGTCCAGAGAGCGCACGCACACACACACACCCACACCCACACACACCACACTCCAACCAATCAGCACATCACACACCGGGAAGCTCCTACTGGGCGAGAGAGAGAGAGAGAGAGAGGGATTGTGTGACAGAGTGGTGGAGGTGTGTGTGTGTGTGTGTGTGTGTGTGTGTGTGTGTGTGTGTGTGTGTGTGAGAGAGTGAGAGAGGTAGATGGAGGAATAAGTGGTGGAGTAGTGGTAGTGAGTCATTTGTTGTCAGGTAGCGCCCCCTGGTGGCACTGTAGTGATGTAACCACACACACACACACACAGATATTTATTGTGTCTGGTCTCTGATCAGGGTTGTGGGTTCGAATCCCACTTCTACCACGCTCTTCCCATGATCCCAGACCCACCAAGCGCCAATGTTGGTGATGAATCAGAGCAGCCGGTGACGTTTGAACGCCTCGTCATGTTCAGTTTCAAAGTTCAAAGTCCCTGCTGGCCACCGTACGCCCTCTGGCCGTCAGCCAATCACATCACAGCTGAACAATGATTCTGTATCAAGAAGACCTTTTGAAGTCTTAAAGCCACAAAGAAACGTCATTGTGAGAGAATCTGAGAGACTTCCTGTTGAAACAGGACGTTGGGGGCGGGACATTCAAAAGTGTATACCAATGGGAAATCAGTTAGGGAGAGAACGGCAGTTTTATTTTGCGGAGAGAAAATCTGATATTATTGGTTTAAATGTTTTTTGTACAATATGACGTAACCACTGAAAATACACAGTTTTCCAGAAAGTAAAAGTATTGGAACTTTGGTATCAAAATACAAGAAAATCAGAAAGTTTATTTAAAGTATATTATGATAGGAGAAATTGTAGGATAAAGTAGGATAACATATTTCTATTACTTATTAATAATAAAAGATGTGATGTGTCATGTGGTAGGTGATATTAATATGAATAATTACTATTATTCATATTAATATTATCATGATTATAATAATAATTATTATTATTATTAATAATAATAATAATATCATGGTTATCATTATTACTATTATTATTATATTATTATCACACCTGGAGACCAGAAAAGGAGAAATAAAGAATTCATTCAAAAAAAGAGGGAAAAAACAACTGTTGACCTTTGACCTCGCCTGCCAGTTCACCTGATCTATAGAGGCTCCGTGTTTACCTGCTGTTTGGAAAGACACTTTGATGTACAAAGGTACAGCACGTTCATGGTGGGGGGGGGGGGGGGGCATATTTGGTCATGTTCTATAGATGAGTCTGTCTTGTCTCAGCAGGACAGAAATCAATCGTGAACTGTGGCCCAAGCGCACACACACACACACACACACACACACACACACACACACAGCGCTGGAGTCGGTACATACGGCTCACATCACAGTAGTAATTGGTCCTCCCAGTTGACAGCAGGGTTCAGCTGGGTAATATTGACATAACACAATGACAGGACTCTCTGGACACACACACACACACACACACACACACACACAGTCATGAAACTCACCCAACACATAAGTGACCATGTATACTTTCAGTTCTTCTTATCATCATCATCATCATCATCATCATCATATTTTCACTGATGAGGACAGAAAGAAACTGAATCGATGAACCGACAGACTATAGGAGGTCGTCGGGAATACTAATACTAATACTAATACTAATACTTGAGTATTTTGTCCATCTTGTCTCCAGGTCTCCATTGGGCAGATGTACGAGCCCCAGAAGAGCGTCCTGGAAAAGAAGACGCCCTGCTGACGGATGACAACATGGGAAGAGGGACGAAAGAGAAGAGAGAGGGAGGATGGTGAACGACAGAGACGGGGATGGAGGGATGGGAGGATGGAGGGATGGGCGGATGGGAGGATGGAGGATGGGGGATGGAGGGATGGGGGATGGAGGATGGAGGATGGGGGGATGGGAGGATGGAAGGATGGGGGGATGGGAGGATGGAGGGGTGGGAGGACTGTTTCAGCCAACAGACATGATGTGACATCAGAGGCTAGAGGGCATCGCCGCCAACCCACTTCCTGTTTGACCCGGCAGCTGTGTATTGCCAAACCTGTCACTGGGCGGAGGGTGAAATGTATTGTGGGAGATTCATGAGAGTTACTTCTTTTTTTTTTTTGGTTTACGATCTTAAATTCTGATTTATTTATGATCTGCAGCGGCAGGTTTGACTGATCGGCTGAACACCAATCAGATCGCTGATGTGAAATGACGCATCGACCTGGACTTCCTACCAGCAACACGTCACACACAGCAGGTTGTTGTCATGGCTGCAGGGGGCGTCGGCCTGTCCACACCTAGTTATTACATGTTGAGAAACGTTCGGTCCAATATAATCAATCGTTTCTAATCATTGAAAACTTGTCGATTGAAAACTGATCAAACACAATAAAACTCTTAAAACGCTCAAAACGAAATGAAGTCTCTGAAGGAATAAAAAGATCCTCCTACTGTCAAACGTGAAGCTGAAGTTGGTGTCTATCGGCTGATTGATCGGTGGCTGTTTGATAATATTTGCTGTGTCACATGATTGGCCCGTTCTATTATACGCCTGAAAATGAGCGTTGGGGAAGGAGATGACCTGGGTGACCTGCCAGATACAGGCGGTCACCGGTGGCTGTGAGGGACATAAAACCTTTTGGGAGATTGACAGCTAAACTAAAGATTCTTGTTATTAAAAGATAAATCTTGGATTGATCTCTGAACGTTTTCTCCCTGCCGCTGAGAGGATAGAACAACAATCGTTCTTTCTGTTGTCACTCGTTCAACACGGCGAGACGAGATGAGATGCGGTGAAGTAAGATAAGATGAACTTTATTGACCCCGAGGGGAACCTGGGTCGTTGCAGAGCTGCAGGCTGGAGAGGAAGGAGGGATGAAAGTTGGATTAAAGCTGAGGTGTAAAACCACAGCAGAGCGTCCATCGCTAACAGACCGTAGACTCACCCCATTGGTCCACACTAAATACTGGTGCCGGATTGGTCACTGGAGGGAAATCTTCTCCGCACAGGAAGTGACCTATCCAGGACCCACCAGCGTTAGATCTTCTCTTTGGTCACAGGTAAACATGAGTGGATTTCTGGGTATTGAAGTCCTTAAATTTCAAACCCCTTCCGCTGCCGTTTGCGGTCGGAAAAAAAAAAGATCTGGAGGTGAATAAAACGTCTGCAGCTCACACATTACAGATGGCAGCAATACTTCAGAGTCCTTTGCAATCAACACCTCCAGAAGGGGCATCCCTGACTCCCCCGTATGACCAGACGAGTCCCTCGCTCCAGACGTCTGGCGCTCTTCTGCCGCTGGTTTGTAGAGGAAGAGGGTTAGAAGAGAGTTCAATTGGAAACGTCTGTATCTTGTCAAAGTGTTAAACTACCCTGCGGTCATCAGAGTCCAGCGGTGAGGTCATCAGAGTCCAGCGGTGAGGTCATCTGAGGTCGTACACGCCGTTTGCAGGTTCCTCCGGTGTGAATAATCTTAAACGTCGGGCAGCACCTCCCACCTCGCTACGATCTTTATCTCTATTCCTTGTTTCTTTAGCGTTTTCATTTGCTCGCTTTATCTTGTAGAGCGCTGGGTGTTCAAACTACGGGTCGGGGGCCACGAAGGGGTCACGGGGGATGCTCCTGGCGGGTCCCCACGTGAGCAGGGCACTAGTGTGTTCACCGGTCCGGGTCCAAGGACGAGGTCATGTTGACTGAGTTGAGGAACCCGTAATCAGGATGGACAGATGTGTGTCGTTTTGAGGACAGAGGTGCGGCTTCGGGTCACTCTGTCGTGTTGCTTGCCTTTTGCCGTCGCACAAAAACCTCATAACTTGTGGAAGTTTGAGTTGTGTTTTTAGACGGCTCGAAGGGTTAAAGGTTCATCGGGACAAATTCAGCTTCAATGTCTGATTTTCACAATTATTGAAAAGTTTGTTTTGGAAATATGAGAGATTTCATCCTACAGCAGTGGTGTGATACCCTGTGTGTGTGTGTGAGTGTGTGTGAGAGATCAAGTAAGATTCTATTTAACCAATTCAATGCGAATTCATTTTGTTCAAATGTCAGATATTGAAAAGGCGTGATTAAAACTTTAACCCAAGAGATTCTCGTTCAGTTGTTTTTTTCCGTCTCCATCTTTATCCTCAGTTAAGTCACATTTTGAATTCAGCAAAGTGAACTGATTTGATCCGAGCTAATATTTGGGATGTTCTTCTTCTGGCTGGTAAAACACGTCCTGATTATTTCTGGGTTTCCATGGAGTCACGACCCGCTGGTGAAGGCACCGATGTGTTTGTGTGTCCAGGCCGTGGACGTCACTCAGCACATGAACCTAAACTCTCTAAACTGAAAAACACAACGCTGCAGTTGCGTGGTTTTACCCGGCGTCAGCGATATGTGAGCTCTCTCCTGCCTCCACCTCACTCAGGAGTCAAAACCACAAATGATGTCTCGTCTTTAAAAGCAGCGACGGTGTTAAAATGACTCGGAGCTTCGCGGGTGACCGGCGGTGAGGAGAAGCTGTTTTACCGTCTGCGTTTCTTCCATTTTATCTCAGTTGTTTCGTGGTGCGATTGGATGTTTGCCAGGTAAACATGGACTCTGGTTTCACCTGCACTTGACTTTGGCTGGTCAGGGTTAGTTACCACATGAAGGACCTGGTGTTACTGCATGCAAGGTTTTTATGTATATTTATGGAATTCTGAACCAGGAGGCGGAGCTCACGTGACTGAAACAGGAAGTAGTCTGACATTGAAACAGCAAAAGTAAGGGTGTGGAGGTCGGGGGGGGGGGGGAGACATTTACCTTCAACTCTGGGAGGGAAGTTTCCTTTATCACCAAAACCTCACCAACGTTGTTTCAGTTGCCTAACAAAGTGTCGCCATTGAATTTGGTGCAACGTTTAGTCAGATATGTACGACCGTGTTGAGGAGGTGTTGAGGGTCATGAGGCTCCATGTTGCCTTCATGCTCTCAGATCATCCAGGCCTGATGAGGAGGTGGTCATCCGTTCATCCATCAGACCCACAGCAGGCTAGTCGACTCCCCGCTAGCTTCCCTAAACTCTGAAGGTACTATGAGCTGCTTGTTCTCTTGGTGTGAACGTCTTCAGAACCAAAGGTGGAAAGCAACAAGTGATGATGTTCTAATAAGAACCAGAGAAGTGACACCGACTCTGGCAAAATTAAATGAAACCCTTTTAAAGAGCAGGAAGCAGTCTCAGTCCTCGGTCCCAAGGCTGGATTCTGGACCAGGCAAGTCGTGACGTGAACAAACAGAGTAGAATTTATCTGGGCAACAAGAAGGACCAGACAACTAATGCCAACATGTTGAGACGGTTGGAGACGCTGTTGGAGGCGTAGTGCTACTTTAGCCCAGTGAGAAGGACCAGAGGTAAGAGAGGAGCTAGCTAACATCATGTAGCCTAGCGCCCTGCTGCTAACGGAAGAAATACAAACTAGTCATACTAAGTTATCTAGGTTAGCTTGCTAGCCTGCTGACCTTCCAACATCCTGAATGAATGAAAAAGAAGTCATTGTCATTAAGATTTGTTTTTATATTTTGAGTTCCTTCTTTGCAACTCGGCTCTGGAAAATTGTGGTTCTTTGGCTCCGCCCACTGAGGTTTAACTCAACCACTCAGATTATTTCTGCCTCTGATGAAACTCCGACCTGCCACGGTGTACAACACTGAAGCACGACAGATTCAGGACTAACACATGGAGGGGGTCTTCTCCACCGCCATAGTTCAGGTGCATCTGTTTCCTCTCTCTCTCTCTCTCTCTCTCTCTCTCTCTCTCTCTCTCTCTCTCTCTCTCTCTCTCTCTCTCTCTCTCTCTCTCTCTCTCTCTCTCTCTCTCTCTCTCTGCATGTCTCTCTCCCACAAACACAGAGAGACTGTCACCCGGTGCTGAGGGTGAAGGTGGAGGAGTTGACCGACCCACCAGGTACCACCGACGGCTATTAATAGACCGGTCTGTTGGTTTAAGGATGAGCGCTGACCCACTCACACACACACACACACACACACACACAGAAAGAGGTGTAAAGATCACATTACTCAACCAGTGATTGCTGTTGCACCAGCTAAACACACACACACACACACACACTCTCTCGGGGTGAAAGCTGGATGCTTCACACAGTTTTTGCAGTGTCATGCAGGTGTTTTCTACGAGGTCTGCATTCACACAGCAAGCGAAGTCTCCGTTCACACTGCAGGCCTTCATGCTCCGTTCTGAATTTCTGCTGATATCTGTTTTTTTGGGTGACTGTTCATCTCTGATCTCGGTTGTAACTCACATCTGATACCAGTAGAGAAACAATAAAAGACATCACATCCGTTTTGTCACTTCCAGTTCTGACCAAACGCCAATCAAGTCTCTGTCTGTCTTTCTGTCCATCGCTGTGTCTCGTTGTCCTCCATGCTAACGCTGCTCAGACAAGCTGACAGCATGATGACAGCATGATGGAAGGTTTACTTGTTGTCGTGGCAACACTGACTCTGCAGATTCTGATGTGATTCTGATTGGCGCGTTCAAATACCAGTCTCCTGTAGGTCACGTGACTCGGGATCCATGTGGTCCAGATGGGAAGTGAAACAATGCGACCCCATGCAGCTTTTTTCTCTTCACACTGATGAGAAAACATCAGATTTACAAATTCACATTGCAACCGTTTTCCTTGACGCCGTTACCCACAGGGACCTATGGGAGTCGGCGGGGGGGGGGGGGGGGGGGGGCTTGCTCAAGGGCTTTTCGGGGATTGAACCTGCAGCCTTTTGGAGACCGTCCCACTAATCTGCTCCACCAACTGTTTGAATGTTGAGGCTGCTTCCCTTCATCTAGACTACCACGTCTACCACCGAGGAGAAGACCGTTTTTGCTGATTCTCTATTAAGGCTGCAAAATGAATTGTGTATAAACTAATCTTCTACAGTTAATACTCCCAAGATGTGAAAACCTAAAACTTTTCATTTCATTCAGAATGTCCGCTGTAATTGGAAATAATAAGATGTTAATATAAAATGTCAAAACTGCAGCAAAATAAATTTGTTCTGCAAATTGAGACCAATTATCAGATTAATTTTGAGGGGAAATAATCAGGATTTACTCATTTAAAACTATGAAATTATAAAACAGCTTCCAAGATCCCGAGGGACCTGAAACTCTCACAACATGTCAGTGACAGTAGAAACTTTAATTTCAGTTGAGAAGAAACTAGTTTGGTGTTTGTTTGTTTACTTGACAGCCAAAGAAATTAAACCCACCAGCTCTCTCTCTCTCTCTCTCTCTCTCTCTCTCTCTCTCTCTCTCTCTCCCCCCCCCCTTCCCTCCCTCCCCCCCTCTCTGAATTGATAGATCAAACATACTTTGTCAGGTTTGTCTGGACTTTGGTCGCCATGCAAAGACCACTGGATAGATGGATGGATATAGGCAGACAGACAGACAGACAGCTACAGGGACCTGTCTGCTGTCACGTATTGTACAGTATGTTCATGTGAGTCATGTATGTCCTGGTCAGCTGAGCGTCATGTCTGTAACAAGGGCTGGAAACGCTCTGTGGTCTTGGTTCTGTTTGACGTCAGCCTGCGTTAACACAGCCCTGACTGTTATTACACTTATTACACTGTTATTACACAGTTATTACACATCTATTAACAGGAACATGAACAAAGACCGAAATGCACATACACACATATCTATTATACATGCACTTTTGTGTGTGTATGTGTGTGCATGTTCGAAGAGTTTCATGTAGCTTTCATTCCAAACGTGGATATCTTACCATTTGAAAATATGAAAGGTATTCTTCCAGAAAGACAAAAAATAATAAAAAAATAATTGAATAACATACATTTAAAAAACAGTACTTTGTACCATAATTATTTCCTTGATTAAATGACTTGACAATAACTTTTACAGACTGAATAGACTCTGTATTTTAGAGTTATTAAATAAGAAAACACATTAAAAAGACAGAAGAAGGCCAATATTTTTATTTTTATTAAATAATTAAAATATATATATTAAATTATATTTTTTCTTCCAGAATCTACACACAATTTGAGGCCTGTGAAATAACTCTTCCACTTCTGAGGGAAGTGGAAGAGTTATTTCACAGGCCTCAAATGTTCAAATGTGTGTAGATTCTGGAAGAAAAAATATAATTTAATATATATATTTTAATTGGTGAACGAGGAGGCCAGAACAAGTTCAACACCATGTCCTGTACCGAGACTATAAGAACTGCCCCGAGCTGTGGAGACATCTGAAGGTCATTTGGGGGACAGGCACCAGTGGAGATATGCTGGGGGGTCTGGATTCCCAAACAAGAGAAACTCTGCAAAACAAATCTGCATTATCTCCCTGCTTAGCGCTGAAGGAAAGATCTTCTTCAGCATTTTAGCACAACAGCTCTCGAATTTCTTCTTGAGTAACAACCACATAAACACAGCAGTGCAGAAACGAGCCATCCCCAATGTACCTGTGTACAGTGATGATGCAATGTAACTCGAGGCGAGAGAGGGCAGGACCTGAACAGTTATGTGGCTCTATTCAGGACCTGAACGGCTATGGCGCTACGGCCAGAGGCTGGTTGGAGCAACACTGGAGAAACATCCTGTCCCTCTCAAGGGGTCAGTGACATCGCACCAGCTTGAAGTGGGGATAATAACTGGCTGGACAATATCTGTGATTCTCTTCTCATTGGCTATGAACATGTTGGTGAAGTCAGCAGAGGTGCAATGTCACAGACCCCTCAGCAGGTCAGGAGTTAGGCAACCACCAATCATAACCTTCACGGATGACCTCACCGTCACGACCCCCTCAGTATCAGGAGCCAAGTAGGTCCTTGAGGGCTTGGGAGAGACTCGTGTCACGGGCACACATGAGCTTCAAGCCAGTCAAATCCAGGGCGACGGAGAAGTTCCGCTTCAAGCTGGGCAATGAGCTGATCCCCAACAATTTCTAAAAAGCCAAAGTCTTTGACAGTAGCCCAAAACTACTGAGCTGCTGTCCCAAGGCACTGAGTAAAGGTCACTACCGTTGGTGACATGACCAGGTCCTTAAGATAATCGCCATGGTGACACCCTTTGTCAGAGCAGGGGAGAAGATGTTCCCCAAGCCGAGGGCTGCTCTCCACGGCTGAGTAATTTTGGTCAATCTGGAAAACCTTGTCGTGCAGGCAACCCAGAGGCCAGACATCATCTTAGTATCAGGAGCAACTGATACTGATAGAACTCACAGTCCCCTGGGAAGAGAGGATGGAGGAGGCTCAATAGAGAGAGGAAAAGCCATTGGGGCCATTGGGGCCATTGGGGCCATCAGGGCCATGCCGCTCGGACACAAGTTGGTTGACGGTGTATGATAGTCTGAAAGACCTGAAACACCTTATGAGCATCAGAAGATGTATCTAATAACCTATATGCTGGGTATATATTCTGGAAGCAAAATCATTACCTGCAATTTATCATTGAATATCTCTAAAATGCTGTAATGATATATGCCATTGCAGTCCTGTTAAACCATATTGAATATTACTGGTGCTACTTCAAGTCAGTCAGTGTTGTGGTCTACCAGACAGTGATCTGGCTGTGTAACTAAGACTCAAAAAATGAATTCAGCTAGCAGCGCTGAACATGTGGAAAGTGTTTCTGAGTAATAATGAAATATTGAGAGGAGAACCCATTGCTGCGAAGACACTCAACTCTGTCTTCATTCTGTCACATTTCCGCCACTGCTGAGGAAACATGTGGCTCACTCATTTTGTTGGGTGCCGGCAGTTTTTTAATTTATTTTTTACATGTTTACAACTAAAATGCACAGCTTTCATATCACGATGCAGGCACAGAAACAGACCTCCAGTCAAACCTGAACAACATCTTTGAAACATCCTCAAATATTCAGCTAAGAACCTGAGAGTTGGTTTGTCTACTTTATGTTGCAAGTGATGTCTTAAAAATTCACCTCAAAACTCATCTGCGGTTTCGGCGCTTCAAACATTTTCCTCCAAAATATGTCGCCCCAACTCTTCAGTCGCTG
The DNA here is from genome assembly GCA_034670385.1 of Hoplostethus mediterraneus. Classification (NCBI taxonomy): domain Eukaryota; kingdom Metazoa; phylum Chordata; class Actinopteri; order Trachichthyiformes; family Trachichthyidae; genus Hoplostethus; species Hoplostethus mediterraneus. Next base: position 1,812,288 of record JAXDDW010000093.1, read on the forward strand.
TGATGAGAATAGAAGTGGGCCAGCATTGAACCGAACTGATCTGTCTGGAAGACTTTGTGATGCCGCGGCTCCCCTGGGAACCGTCAAAAGGGATTTAGCTTGGTTTAAAGTTTATAAATAAATGCAGTTTGTCCCATAAAACTCCTCACAACACAACTGATGTGGTGGCTTACGTCACTGAGAAGAAGTCGGCGATACTTATTCTCCTGGTAGAAATACGAGCCTTCTGCTTATTCAGGAGCGTACTTTTCTATTGGCTGTCGGCCATGTTGGAAGGCAGAGGGATCAACAGGAGGAAACTATACTTTTTCTATCAGGACTGATGTTCTGTACGCTAAGGAGAAATAAATACTAGTCAGCAAGAAGTAACAAGCTTAAGAAATTACTTCACCATGTGTTCATAGTTATTGCATTTATTTCAATATGTTTTATGTCAAATTATGTTGAAACCAGAAAGCAGTAAAAGTATCTAGTCTGACTTACAAATATCATTAGATAAGTTTAACAAGTCAGAATGCAAAATAAAAAACATTGTTTTATTTTATTTTTTAATTTTTTTCATTTGCAGGCACAAGATTTATTGTAGATCCATTGATAAGAAAGTTGGCCACATTTTACTCAGCAAATATCTGCAGGATACTCAACCCAGTCAAGTTTGCTCAAGACTGATCTTTCACTCTCGGGTTTGTGACACACCTGGCAACTATTTGAGCAACACAGCAGCTGGCAACCAGTTGTTAAGTGAACAAACAGAGTAGAATTGATCTGGGCAACAAGAAGGACCAGGCAACTAATGCCAACATGTTGAGACACAGTTGGAGACGCTGTTGGGATTTGTAGTTCTACTAATGTTTCTCTGGGGAAGAAATAGTCACATTGGTTGAGTTAAACCTCAGGGGGCGGAGCCAAAGAACCTATTGTATGTTTTTCTGGTTAAGTAACATTAGACTGAAGCCCAGTGAAAAAGACAAGCGGTAAGAGAGGAGCTAGCTAACATTATGTAGCCTAGCGCTCTGCTACTAACTGGAGAAATACAATCAAGCCATACTAAGTTATCTAGGTTAGCTAGCTAGCCTAGCTGACGTTCCAGGTTCAGACTAGCCCTACTAACCTATAGCTATCTAGGTTAGCTAGTTAGCTAGCCTGCTGACCTCCCTGAATGTTAAGGTCATGGATGAATAAAAATAATAATAATAATTGGCATTCATATTTTTAGCAGAGTTCCTTCTTTGCCATTCAAGTTAGCCAGTTAGCTAACTTGCACTCTGAAAAACTGTGGCTGTTTGGCTCCGCCCACTCAGGTTTAAATCCACCATTATTTTGCCTCAGAGAAACATGTATAGAACTAAAACATGAATCTGCACAATGTTGCCCAAAATGTTCCCCGGTGTAATGTAGCTGTTAGTCTGTCAGTCAGGAGGTCAGATACAGGACTCAGCAGGCGACCCTCAGACTGATCCACCTCAGACCGTGGAACCCATCTGAGGAGGTTTGTCATGTTATCTATCATTTAACTGAACTGTATGTACTGTGGGATGATGACCACAGTGAAGGGAGTGAAATCCATGATCAAATGACTAAACTGACTTGTAGTGAAGCTATTGATTCTCAGATCAGAGGAGGAAGAGATGTCTCATCACAACATGCCTCATCATCACTTTGACATCCTACAACACAGGGGTTCCTATATTAGCAGTGATGACGCCTCTGACTGACTGACTTACTGACTGACTGACTGACTGTCTGTCTGTCTGAGTGACTGTCTGTCTGTCTGGTCATAGAAGCAACAGTTTGACATACGGATACCTTCTTGTATTAGAAAACTTCTCCACAACTTTCTTTTTTGAATCTACAGTTTTTAAATCCAGTCCCAGAACAGAAGTGAGGCAGAGAAACCACCGTCATCAGATCCACTACACCCAGGCTTCAGCAACTGGAATCTCTATTTTAAAACCTCCTTTGGGAGTTTAGCTCATAGATTTAGTTCTTTTCCAGCTCCTTCCTTTCTTCCATCTAGGAAACATCTAGGAGCCAAGTAGAAATTCAGAAAAATGTCTGTGAATGTCTTTCAGCCTCAGTAACAATTGTCCTCCAGAAACAAATACATGATCTTCCCCCAGAGTTGTTCCTGTCTTTTAGAAACCTTTAGCTGTTTGGTGTCAGAAGCCTTCAGCACAGAAAAAGACACTACAGGACAATTCAGAGGTCAAAATCAAGGAAAACATGAAATAGTTTGGATTCCTACTGTTCCTTTGGATGTCATAAGAGTTTAACATTGAGAGGAACTTAGTAGCCCAACCCAGCCACCGCTGGTTCTGGTCACCTGTTACCTCAGAGAAGCTCCACGGTGGAAAAAGACTCACCACGTCAGACTAGATTGCAAAATGATGAATTTATTCACGAGATGGACAGGAGCGGCTGCACACCAGGGCGTTTCTCTCGGGATGGAGAGCTTTTTACGCACGGATGGGGAGCTTTTACGCACGACGCACGCCTGGTTCAGGTGGCGTGGAAAGCGGCGCTCTGAAAAGGCGCAGTGCCGGGCATGCTGTGGTACCGGAGGCGGTAATTCTCCCCGCCGTTGTTGTCCCAAAACTCCCCCTCGTCACTTTTCAGGTAAACGGCGAAATGAACCGCAGAGCTGGGGTCCAGAAAGGGCGGCGTGTACATGGTGAAGGAATAACACGGCTGGTGATGATGACCCGCGGCCACGGGGAGAGCCTGCGCGTCCACGTGGGAGAGCCAGTCGTTGAAGGTGTACCTCACCCCGACTTCTCTCACGGAGCAGCCGGCAAAGACCCGGATCTGCCCCCGCACGTCAAATTGGGTGATGGTGACCTTCTCCAAGCAGACGCGGAGCAGTTGGACCCTCTCGTTCACGTCCTCTCCGGGCTCCGGGAAGCAGGCGACCAGGCGGTCCACGGTCAGACTGGACTTGAAGTTTGCGCACAGGTCGCCCAGCAAGTCCTGCTCCTGCGAGGGGAAGCTCTGGAATCTGGACAGCACTTTGGTCGGGATCTGCGGCTCCTCCAGCGTGCTGAAGTGCTTGACGCTGGCCAGGTTCAGCCCCAGGGAGTCGGCGAACTTCACCCGCTTCCTCCCGTTGTTCTCGGAGATCTGTTTGAAGAGCGCCAGCTGCCCCGGGTAGGCGGGTAAAGACTTGGCTCTCCTCCTGTCTTTAATGAATCTTTCCAGTTGAGACGAGTCCAGTTCGTCCTCCAAATCGTCGTCGTCCTCCTCCTCCTCCTCCTCCTCCTCCTCCTCCTCGTGTCCATTGTCCGTGGGCACCTCTCCATCCTCTGCCGCCGCCTGCATGGAGGTTTGCCCCAGTGTCGCTGCCTCTCCCGCGTAAAGCTGGAGGGGTGAGTCGGACATTTCTGCGGTCCTGGCTCCGCGCTGCCCCGCAGCCAAGTGCCCTGTCTGCTGTCTACCGGGCACGGTCAGGAGTCCGCAGGGGACCCGGTGGGAGTTTTGGCGACTTGTACGGAGCAGAGATACACGCCCCCTTCAGAGGCAGATAACAGCGTGGTGTCACTCAGCAGTCAAGCCAAGTTAGTACACACTACAGATGTTGTTACAGCGGGCCACGTCACTGCGACGTCATAAACACCAACCTTCACATATTTCTGGGTAAAGGAGAGGCCAGCCCCTTGTACCAGATGTACTGTTGGTAAGGTAGTACTTTACTTTTCAAAGTGTTTTTTAATAGTTTTTTTTAATGTGTCCTACTATTGTTTGTCATCATCAGTGACTCCTCACACCCCCACCATGGACTGTTCTCCCTGCTGGCCTCTGGAAAGAGGTTCTGCAGCATTCGGTGCAGGACCACCAGGTTCTGTAAGCTTCTTCCCCCAGGCCATCAGACTGCTGAACTCAAAATGAAAATATGCCGCTCATTCTGGATACCATGTTTCTATACTGGATACCAGGTCTTTTTGTGCACTCTTCCACACCTCTCCAATTACTCTTTCATATATGAATCATTTTTTGCACTACTGTAAACCCCACAGGTCACTTTACTATGTTTCACTATTGCACCTTATAGCTATATTTTTGCTGCTGTATATTTTGTTGCATCTTATTTATATTTTAACCTTTTGTATCCTAACTCTGTGCTCAGCTATTTGCAAACGAAATTTCGTTCTGTGTGCACTTGTTGTATACTGAATGACAATAAAGTCTATCTATTCTATTCTATTGGTCACAACATCCCTAATGAAAACACACTAATATTACTCTAGGGACTAATAGGGACTGTATAGTGACTTTTTATCTCCTATTGTATCACTACAATATTACTATAATAACTTATAGTTTTTCTGTAGTACTCAATAGTGATTTAATTGGCTGATGGTAAAAACAGAATAGCCCCATTATGGAGTTAATAAGTCAGAGTTATGTAACAGTCCAGGCGACTCCAACAAGTGCGTCTTTTGATGACCGGTAAGCAAACATGTCGTCATCACCACGTCATCGAGTCACTTTGCGTCATCAGGGATTTGTATTCCTCTACCAGCAACCAGCTTATTTTTAACTGCTTTTGTTCCAGGCTTCCTCCCAGTGAGATTCTCTATAGAGAGATCCAGCAAGGATGTCATCGAGTGCTGAAAACCCTGAATTTCAAATCCAAAGCCAGACCACTGTCAGGACACTTCGACCTGTTTACCAGACTGTGAATGTCTCTGCTTGAGCAGCGTTGTGTAACTGCATCATGTCAACAAGCTGACCAGCCTGTTAGAGACGCTTCTCAACCGAGGGTTACCTCCGACCTGTTGAACTTTGACACTAAATAAAAAGAAAAAAAGCTATTTTTCTTGATAAATTAATGATTAATTCTAATTCCTTGTATGTAACCTTACATGAACAATAAAACTCTGATTCTAGAGGCTCCAAATATTCAGCATTCTGCAATAAAAGGATATTTTATCATCAGACACATGGAATAACAGTTTCCAATTCCACAAATGACCTTGTTACCCCCCACCCCCCCCACCCTCCCACGGCCAGTGTCAACAGGTGGATGCAACAAGTTCAGGCATGTTGTCTGGGGTTTGCTGAAAGGCATTCTGGGAAACGTAGGAAATCACTAACTGAAGTGGAAGTAGTTGAGGCAGGTTGAGGGAAAGTGGATCCTTCAGGGTCCTGCCTGCAAAGGACTGACTCACTATGTAGAAGTATGACAATCCCAGGTGGATCAACAGACTACTGGGAAGTGATCGACCAATACTGGCACAGATCCGATCTTTTCATAGCCGTCTGGATCAGGAAAAACAGACCACAGACTGGGGTTGTTTAAAGAGACGAGAGAGTGAAGAGTAGGTCTTCTGTAAGTTAAGAAAGAATGACTTGAGCAAGTCAGTAGCTCTGTCACGGTTAGGGGTTCAAAGGGGCCCTCTAATGAGATAGAGGCCAATAGTTTTAGGGGTTTTAAGAGCAGGCCAACAAGCTGTCAATCAAAGTGGGTAAATATAGTTTTGTCTAGTATTTCCTTGTGTGATGTAGAAAGTCTAACATCACTGGTTTGTGCAGAAAGTGGGTCTAGTTTGTCTTTCTAGTGTCTTCCTTGGCATTTACTGACTTATGGCTGACTGGCTTACTTATATTTTCTATTATCATTTGTTTATTTTTATTCTGCATCCATCCAGTTTCCACCGGGGGGCTGATGAAGTATTTCTCTGTGTGCTGGTGTTTGTTGAGCTGCAGTGATCTGCTGATGAGCAGATGAATTTCTTCTTCCTTTCTACCTTTTTCCAGGTGATGCATTGTGGGTTAACGGTGACGTAGAGAGTTGAACCAACCCACAGGGTCTGATGTAGCTGTGCTATTAAACTAAGGGGGGTGCGTCTGTAGAAACCTCCAGAAGATCAACAGGAAGTCCAACCCATAGCAGGCGACAGAAATAAAGCGACTGTACATTTTCCTGTTAATCATTTTTATTGTGAAAACAGAAAAAACATACAATTACCACGACTGGAGAAATATTTACATCCGATGTGTTTTACTGTCGTCACCACAAGATGTCACACATTTATCGTGGTGGTATTTGGTGTTGCAGATCGGTCAGACATGTAAAAGGCTCAGAGGAGGAACCGTCAGTCTATTTTATATCAGAGACATGAAGGCCCTGAGGTTCAGTCATCATCTGTAGTCTGGAGGATCCAGTCACCAGACTTTGTTCATGCGGTCTGAAACTCCTCTCCCTTCAAAGCGTAACTCTATTTCCAACCTGAACCATATTTTCCATCATACCGATCGATTCTGACCAAAACCTCATCAGCTGCTCCACTTCAGTCCTCCTCACATCTACTTACTGGCTCTTTGAAACGGGTCGGTATGACGGAACAACAGGGTCCGGGTCGAAGGCGTCTGGAGTCACGCGTGAAGTTGCAGCGCTACAGAAATCCCTGACGTCTAACTGATGGTAGGACCTGACGCAAAGCCTGTGAAGACGTTTGGGACTGTGATGTCAGGACTCCAGGTAGACCCAGTACAGGTAGACCCAGTACAGGTAGACCCAGTATGAAGGTTCCTCCTGACCACAGGGAGAGAAACTGATTGGACTTTTATTTTCTTCATTAATGTTATGGTACTGTGATGTCTCAGTAATGTCTCCCAGAGAGGGGGAGGGGTTAAAGAACTGCTGACACTAAGAGTCTCATCACTCTGGTGTCAGTGGAGAGTTTTAGTGTCCATGAGGCTTTTCACCCTGAGGAGAAGAAAACTCGGTGACGGTCTAAAACATGTTCAGTATGGTTGCTGTGATTCTGCACACTGAGAAGGGAAGCGAGGCACGAGGTCGTTTTACATCAGAGATACAAGACAAGAGATCATACCAAGTGATCCACTGGATTAAACACAACAGATATATTAATGATAATAACAAAGTAAATGAGGCCGTGTGATTGGTTGGTAGTAGTAGTAGTAGTACTGCCGTATGAGTAGTGCAGAGTTAGCGACCCTAGAATGGACACGCTGGGAGAACACAAACCATCCAACCGGGCCATTGGCCGGTGCAGCTGTCAATCAGAAGCTGAGGAATTTGATTGGTCCCACGGGTGACGGAGGTGGTGCCTTCCGATGACATCGCGGCGACGTGTCTGGTGTTGGCCGTGTCACTGGTCCTCCCCGATGTACATGCGGTACATCAGCGTGATGATGGCGGCCACCAGGGCGGGGATTAACCAGTTAGACAACCAGCTAGGGACGAGGAGAGACAACTAGTTAGACACACTAACTAACTCTTAACCGCTTAGACCACCAGCTAGAGGTGAGGAGAGACAACTAGTTAGACACACTAACTAACTATTAACCGGTTGGACCACCAGCTGGGGACGAGGAGAGATGTGATGTTGATGTGAGGGTGTTTGTACCTCGTCTGATAGTTAATGGGCGTCACCAGGGATTCCTGCAAGAGACGAGAGACAGACAGACAGACAGTCAGACACAGACAGACAGACAGACAGTCAGACAGACTTCAGTTAGTGAACGTTGACAGGAACACGACATGGATGAGAGAAGATCAGTAGAGGGACAGAAAACAGAGACACTGGGATGAACGGCCAGACAGCCTGATTCCTGAGCAGCAGACAGACAGACAGGCAGACAGACAGGCAGACAGACAGACAGCAAATCAGAAACACAGTGTGGCCAGAAGTTGCTGGTTTAATGAAACGTTACACTCACCACCGGCCTGGCAAACGTGTCTCTGTCGTCCTGCAGGAGGAGACAGACAGGTCACTTTACATGAAACAGAGGAGCAGAAGGAGCAGAAGGAGGAGGAGGAGGAGGAGGAGGAGCAGGAGGAGGAGGAGGAGCAGGAGGAGCAGGAGGAGCAGGAGGAGAATCTGTAGGGGTGTGACGTGACGATATGAACCGTGGAGGTGGAAGACGGTTATTGACATTAACTAAATGTTATCAATTAACCATCAAAATGTAAACCACTCTTCGTTTTCATTTACATCCTTTAACCACCAGGGGGCGGAGTCAGTCGTCCTGGGTCCCAGCTGACCTGCCAACTCAACAACCTGGTTCAGATAGTCAACTGGTTCACATTACTAACTCAGACTAGCTGGTCTAAATACAACATAACACACACACACACACACACACACACACACACACACACACACACACACTCACCGGGTGCAGTTCTCCTATGAGCATGCTGCTGGCCATCTCCCTGGCGTCGGAGGAGTGTCCGACGTCCTCGAAGCTCTCGGTGGCGTTCCCCCCCGCCTGCTCCCTGAGCACCTCCTCCCCCCCCGGGTGCTGACAAACACAGGTACAGGTTTACTGAGCGGCAGGGACGGTGATGACGGTGTCCCGCAGGGTTCAAACCTGCTGCTGCTTCTCTCTCTTGCTCTGGTGAAAACCCACATGCCACCCCTGCACCTCTTACCTGCCTGCCCCTATCCTACCTGTGTTAGCGCCCCCTAGTGGCAACAGCAGAACTACAACAACCAAGATGACTAATGATTAGAACGATAAACCAAACAGTCCAGCAAAATATCTTCACCAGGAACGAACCTACGTACAAGAATAGCAAAATATCTCTCTCTCCTCAAGTATATATACTGTATACATATATATATGTATATATATGTGTGTGTGTGTCACTAGAAGTGTTTTGTCTGTTTTATTACACTCTGTCCCTGAACGCCCAGGAACGCCTCCAAACCAACCGGATCACGGCTGTTACCCAACACTGTTTAATCTGCACGGTAACTTGACCCCTGGCTGCCTCTTCATATTGTGTGTTGCACAATAAACCTGCAGCCTCAACACCGTGGCATGAGAGGAATAACTGATATGGTCAAAGGTCGCTTGTTGTAGTTACATGCAAATTACATAACATAAATCTATTGTCTCTCATGTATTTTTATGCTCAGTACTCCTACACCTTAAAGTACACCTGTAGTACTCGTACACAGCAGCATCTCCAGGACCAGTATCTATCAGAGTCTCTGGTCTCTGTTGAACATGTGGTGTGAATGTCCAGGTCTGATTTCTGCTCCAACTATCTCTTAGGACCGAAACCATCAGGACATTTCTGATCTGAAGTGGATCAACAAACAGCCAGGCTGTGGATCCAGGCTAGGGGATCCAGGCTAGGGGATCCAGGCTAGGGGAGTCAGGCTAGGGGAGTCAGGCTAGGGGAGTCAGGCTAGGGGAGTCAGGCTAGGGGATCCAGGCTAGGGGATCCAGGCTAGGGGAGTCAGGCTAGGGGATCCAGGCTAGGGGAGTCAGGCTAGGGGATCCAGGCTAGGGGAGCCAGGCTAGGGGATCCAGGCTAGGGGAGCCAGGCTAGGGGATCCAGGCTAGGGGAGCCAGGCTAGGGGAGCTGGCTTCAGACTGGGACCACCAGTCAATAATTTTTCACCACCGTCAATACTATACCAGCAACTCTGGCAGGTAACCAATCATTATGTGTCCTATTCCTTTTAAAATAAATAGTTCAGTTGATAAAGTAGTGGAAGTTGCTGGTCAGTTTGGTTTGCACCACCCACCCAAGTTAATTTCCTGCTCTGGTTCGTTTGTTTATCATGAACCCTTGAAGCAGAAAAAAACATCCTAGTATTTAGTTTCGTTGCTCACCTCCTCCAGAAACTTGGTGACATCGTAGACTTTGTTGTTGATTACAATCCACGTTGACTTGAACGTGTTCTGCCCCTCGATTTCTGACAGTCTGTAGTATTGGACAGCATCTTGACCGTTTTCTCCCGGTTCACCCATTTGTGTCTGTAATAATCCGAATCACAAATATGTACAGCCGGTAAAAGCCACTACGTGCTGCTAGGCGCTCGTGTTGGTTTCAAGATCCCACGGAATATGTCGGTATGGTCACTTTTTCACGTACGCAGCGACATTTGCCCCAGTTTCTATCAAACCAGCGTCCCGAGTTTCATCCTATACAAAGTTCAGCACGGTGAAGCTAGCCGGCATACAATACAGGACTTCCGGATATAACTTTCAAAATACAATGCAAGATATTACTTTACAATAATTTTAGTACTTATTCAACAACGGGTTTCACTCCATAATTAATTTGATGATACCGAAGCGTATTTTGATTCAGTTTATGTTGTTCTCTACACCCTCTTTTACCCTTTTTCTTGAAAATGTAAAATGGTTGTTTTAATTCTGAAGGAAACCCCTTCTATTTCCGGTATTTTCCTGGTTATCTCTGGTCATCTTGACGAAGCTTCCGAGTTCCTGGCACGGTTGGAAAGATCTCCCCCTCTCCGTCGCCTTTTCAGCACTGCTATTGGTTGTATTGTTATTTACCTGTTGTTTTCGGACTCTCTCATTGGCGTTTCTCGCTGTCAATCATCCGTGGGTTAGGCGAAGACTAGGCTGAAGTTCACAAGTTCACTGGCTTTCAAGGAAACATCTGGAGGTCACATTATATTCTTAAAATATAGTTGGCCTGAAAAATGGTGAAATTGTTTGGTACATTTTGGTATTTACCCGCCACTGTAGAGAAAAAAAAAGTTTTCTGCCGATGGCCTGGCCCGAGATGTATGGCGGGAAGGCCGTCAAGATTCCAACCCGAAGATTGTCTATTGAGATAAAGAATCACTCAAACGTGAAAAAAAAACCAACAACAAAAAACGGGCCCACCTCCGGTCTGTAAAAGTGGGCTTAACCCTCACACATGTGCTCTCCTAATGTAGTTTTGCCTCACACAGAATCGGCCTAATGCTCTGCGTTTCATTCAAAGTTGTAAGTGTGAAATTCCCAGTTAGCGGGCCAGAATTCTTCCAGCGATCCAGGTCGGAAAAACCAGGGAAGAAACATGGACACCCACAACGGTTAAATTGGCCAACGTTCCCCATGCAAGTTTGCATTTCAAATTTATATGATAGACTATTTCCCCCACTGGTGTTTTGATGGATTTAAGGTCTCGCAATGCTGGAAATTGAACAGAAGTGTATTTTGAACATTATAATCAGGTTAAAAGTAATGTTGTGTAGCATTTACAGTGTGTGCCGCCATGTTGAAAAACTGAGAAATCTTGAGAAATATTTCCTTCTTGGAATTCTGACTTGAAGGGCTGTTCCATTGCAATTTTCCTTGTAGGAAGTCAGATTTTTCCAAATTTACAACATCTCTGGATGCATCACAGCCATGCAGGTGGTTGTTATTGTAGTGACCAAGCTGGTACAAACCTGAAAAATGTTGTTTTTCTCAAAAACGACTCATCACACAAAGATTAATTAGCTGTGGATGTTAACAATACTTTTGATTTTTTAATCTAATAATTTGGTCTGATTAAACCTTATGTGTTTTTATTATCGATATCAAATCCACCGTGCCTCGACTTTTGTTATACGTGGAAACAGTGGCAGAGTGAGACATCTCTATTTTGTCCTCCTCTCAGCGCCAACTGCAGCTGGTAGCTTTGTGACATTTCTTAACAGCTATCTAGCTAACTTTACAGTACAGCTTCAAGAATATATATAATCTAATTTGGAAAACAAACTTCCTTCTCTTGTCATCATTCCATCAACAACACAGAAGATTTGTGTCTAAGGTTAGTGACCCAACTCGCAACTCAAGGAAAGGAAAATAAAGATTTAGCTTGCTAACTTAGCTACCAACTGTTTGGTCGCCTTAGTGGTTTTAATGTTAGCTAACTAGCAAGTGAGCAAGTTTCATAGCTTTGGGCCACAGTGATCAAAAGAGGTGAGTGAGAAGTGAAAGGTTAATCAATTAAAATACCTTTAGTGACAGTGTGTGGCTTTGAGAAAAATTAAATAAGGTGTTAAAAGTTTTTGAAAATGAAAGAGGGCCTTGAAAGTACTTGATTCATTATTAAAAATAGCACCCACATATATCAACATGCCTCAGCTCTCAGGACCTCTCCATCCTAGGATCAACACATCCTGAGGATAACCTGACTTGATTACGAATAACAGAAACAAGGCCTCTGATGTCTTTTGACCCATGTTCTCTTCAAAACATGCCAACTTGGGTCCCTGAATTTCACCAAACAAGACCTTGAAAGTAACTGAAGGTCCTTAAAATGAATGTCCAAGTGAGTGTGGGAACTCTGGTTTCAAAATGTTTGTTTAGTGTTTCTAAGCAGGTCTGGAAAGTCTGGAAAATGCCCAGACAGAGGGGTAACAGTTTGTGTTTTTGAAGACTTCACTTCCCTTAGCTTCCTGTAGCATTAGCCGAGGCGCTAGCTAGCTCACTGCTGTTTTGGAGCTGTGTGTGCTCGGGCTCCTAAGTTTGGATTCGTCACTTCCTGTGCTCGGCGAAAACCTTCCCACCAGCGTACCTACCGACTCCAAAACTTCATTGGGGTGAATGGAGCGAATCTACAGTGGCTCAATGAAGGGGGAGGGGCCAGTCTTCTCTGTCTCCGCCCCACTTCATGAACCAGACTGTAGTTTTTTAAAATGTTGCAGTGTGCATGCAGCTTTAAGGCCAAGTTGTTTCTGTCTGTCTCTGTAGGATGAGTGGAGGAGGACAGTCTTTGTTTTTCCTCAGACTACCAGACCTGAGGAAGCTGTGCTGTATCACTCTGTCCATCCAGGAGGAGGAAGAGGAGGCCAGGAGCAAACAGATGAAGACCTGCAGGTGATGGCGAGAGGTGGAGCTTAGGGCGCGTTCACAGTCAGCATGTTCTGATCGGTTTATCTGAACTCTGCAGCGTTTCCTCCTTTAGCTGGTTGGTTTCCAGGTGAGAACAACAACATTCACCAAGT
>JAXDDW010000093.1:1845000-1885000 GCA_034670385.1 Hoplostethus mediterraneus
GACAAGACAGTTTACTGAGTCACAGTAACCTACATTTGGAGACAAATCTACCTGATCACACTGATCACTTTTACTGAGAACGTTACTGGAGGATCTACAGACACACCACAACAACCTGGTCCAGACAGTCAACTGGTTCTACTGACACATTACTGACTAACAGACTGATCCTGGATCAGATGGTTGGTAGCAGCTTGGTGACCAAACTGTAAAGCTTGTTTGCTGTCTGCTTTGTCTCTCTCTCTCTCATACACACACACACACACACACACACACACACACACACACACACACACACACACACACACACACACACACACACACACTTCCTATCTGAATGGATTTAGAGACAACTCCAACCTTGTGTATCCCACCCAGCACAACTATTGAGGTTGAGTCTAGCAGAGCTGAACACTGCAGCTGACACACACACACACACACACACACACACACACACACACACACACACACACACACACACACAGGTATTTCATCATTTTGTTCTCTCTCCACTTCACTGCCACCAGAGTCAGGCTGAGATAATAGTTAATGTTTCCCAGCTTTATTCCGCTGGCAAACACAGCTCTATACAACTGACATTGAAAAGACGTGTTCAGTGAAAGACATCAACAATGACATTGAGAGAAAAGATTAATTGCAGTTGTAGATTGGAGGAACTATTCACTAGGACCCAATAAAAAGGATTTTGAAAGAAAGATGAATTGCAGTTTTACATTTCCAAAGTGTTCATGCCAAAGGACGTTAATTCCCAGGTTCCTCCCCTGTGGGTTTAGCGCCCCAGACCTCCCACAACGACTCAAGAGCAGCGTCTCTATAGACTCCCAGCCACAGTCTCAGCCTCTGAATGGCAGTAGCATAGTTTCATAACCTTCATGTTTTCTCTGAGAAGCGCCATGCTCCTGTAGAAACCGATCTCCGCCTCGTATCTGAGCCGGTAACCTTCAGAGAAGTGACAACAAACTGGTTCACTCTCCCGTTTTAGCCCATTTCCTTTCTCTGGGTGGCCTAGTGGTTGGAAAACCTTCAGTCAGAGGATCCGGGTTCAAGCCTCCAGCCTCCGAGAGCAGGACGCTGACTCCGCCCTCCCATACAAAGGGGCCGAGCGCCAAGAGAGCGATCGATAAAGTCTCACATTACACCCGTGCATTTTTGGCCTTTTAGAAAACATGTTTCCCTCCCGATGTGATTTAGGTTTATGATCAATCGTTAGACGAGAAGTTGATTCCAGCCGTTGAAATCTTCCCGGTTCTTTTACTTCAAACCCCTGATTACCTAGCTAGCTAGCTGTGTTAGCTCATCAACGTAGCGTAACTTTCTAGCTGCAGATCACTACATAGGTTCAGTCGGGCGACGCTTCCTCCGGTCCCATGTGTCTGTCTGAAATCCTCAGTCAGGTAAAACACGAGACCTTCAGCAGCAAAAGGGCAAAATTGGAAGTACAAGGTTTTCTACAGGACACTAAGGCCGAATCCCAATTCTCATTTTCACCCCTACGGCTTCGGCTTGGCCCTCGGAACAGAGTCACAAGGGGTAGTGGTAGAAATCTCTCCCTAAGTATTGGGACAACCCTTAGACCCTGATACGTCATCGATGACGTTTACATAAGCAGACGGGACGAGTTTGTTATCGGAGATTACTATGGCAACAATGGTTTTATCACAGTGACATTTGCCGTTCATCTGATGGAGATAGAAAAACATGGACGCTCGCGATTCGTTCACAACTTATACTTTTCACGCTACTAATCGATCAAACAAGTCATCCAATAAAAAAGCCCACTGCTTCATTACCAGACCACTTCATGACAGAATAGTGTTAGCGGTGCTCTGTAGTCTAGCAAGCCGTCCTAACGTTACCCTGCCAGTCTGCACTGATATTAGAGGAGCCGGAACAAGTGCAGCAACTTCACTGATGGACTTTAGTTATATTTCATCATATACCATGGCTAAGGGGTGAATTGGGATTCGGCCCAACGCTGTTCAGATAACTCCTGGGCGTAGCTCCTATTATAGTTGCGTAGAAAATGTCCCACCCACTATTTAAAATAGTCCCCCTCACTTTTCATGAAGTTAGAAAACTGAAAACAGGGCATGAGCTCGGAGCCCGGGCAAATACACGGTGCCGGCAGACTTTAGGACCATGATGCTGATGCTGCATCCGCCAGAGAAGGGAAGGAAGGCGATGCTTTTCCCCAGAATTGCTCATTTCATTGGCTGATTTGAAAGGTGCTCTTGATGTCTGAGCGATGACGGGTTGGTAGTAAGGCTGTTAGGTCGACTCTTCAGGGCTTCGTTTTTGATTTTCAATCGTTTTCAAATTGTTTATAAATGCAGAACATCAGTTTTAGATGGCAAATGTTTCTGGGACCCCCCCCCCCC
Source organism: Hoplostethus mediterraneus (assembly GCA_034670385.1). Classification (NCBI taxonomy): domain Eukaryota; kingdom Metazoa; phylum Chordata; class Actinopteri; order Trachichthyiformes; family Trachichthyidae; genus Hoplostethus; species Hoplostethus mediterraneus. The sequence continues at coordinate 1,847,400 of JAXDDW010000093.1, forward strand.
CCCCCCCCCCAGAGAGCCCCCTGTGGCTGAGACTCGCCGGTGTAGACTCCTGTAGCTGCTGATCCCAGCCAGGATCAGGAATAACGCTTAGCGGCTTTCCGGTCCCTCTGAACTGCTCCCGGCTCCGTTTACACACGAGTGCAAACACGTCTCCGTCTGTGGCTCAGCCGGGATGCATCCTGAACGCCTCGTTTTCTTCATCGTCTAATTCCTGAATCCTTCTGCGGGAGCCGCTGAGGAGAAGCTGAGCCCAGATCTAGAAACAAAGCCTCTTTTCTTACAGCGGGAGGGAAACCAGGAGGAGGTCCGGATGATGGATGTGTACTAGTGACTGGTTTATAACGTGGGTGGGAGTTTTATGGCCTTTTGATCTTTTTGCTCCAAATGATTCTTAGGTATAATTACTTAAACCAGTATGGTTATTGTTACTGTGAAGGACTTAGTGGGTTTTAAACTTTACTTCTTTAGGGACACCGAAACCGATTTATTTTATTATTATTATGTATTTTTCCAGATAGTGTCTGAACCCGTGAGGTGCCCCGCGCTGCCCTTGAGCCAGGCACTGTGTTGTTTTCAGGACGTCTGTATGGGGATCATGTATCTGTCATCTTTTAAATCACCACTTATTGTTTTTGACTTCCTCCCTTCATGACTCTCCTCACTGTTCTAGCTGCTTTTGTTGTTCTCACCGTTTTTAAAAGCGCTTGGTAGTTTTGAAAATAAATATTATCAGTATTACATATTAACGTTGAAAGGTGAGTACAGAAGTGAGTGAATGTGTTTTAAATGACATTTCTATTCCTTTCTGCTCTCCCTTTCTTCTTTCTTGTTTAGCTCTTTCTCTTTCTGCTCCATCGATTTCTTTTGGTTCTTTTTCTTCCTTGTACTTTTCTGCTCCTCGTCAGTATTGAAGGAGTTGTGATTCATAGTGCTGATGACTCACCGCTGTCCTTCATGATGAATGCTTCCTTTCTTTCTTTCTTCCTTTCTTTCTTTCTTTCTTTCTTTCTTTCTATGTGTTTTTGAAGCCAGTAAATTGATGATTCAATGGAGAGCAACAGAGACGTTTGGAATAACTGACTACATGAACACAGTAAACAGATTAAAACTAGTTAAAAACACTACTAGTACTACTACTGTTACCAACGCTGACCTAGAAACAGGGAAGACAGAAGGCCCTGGCAGGACCGAAGCAACACGACTCCTGTCATCTGCAGCTGCAGGGTTACGAGTAATGCATTTCATGTAACAGGATGACAAAACGGTACTGTAATCAGATTACAGATATTTGTCAAAGTGGTGGTTGTACCAACGCTGGCGTTCTGACCTAGAAACGCTGGGAGGACGACCGGGAAAGGGTTTGGCAGGCGTCCTGCTCCGGGGACAATCTGCTGCTTCAGAGAGTTGATGCCAGTTGAAGATGATAACACCATTTCACCAACACATTTCAGTGTATTTCTCCCTGGAAGCAAAGTACCACAAATAATTTAAAGTGATTAAACTGCGTGGTGGAGGGGGACGCTTTATGCTTCCAATTATAGTCTGTTTCCAAAAGTGTTTTCACAGGAAGTGCAGAAAAGTACCTGATAAAAAAGCCTCTGTGTTTCTGTGGCTACATGCTAGCGGCAGCTACATGCTAGCAGCGTGGGTGCTTTTAATAAGTAAGGTGTCTCCTTCTGTTACTCACACTCCATTGAATTTGAGTATCCCAGTGGATTACATTACTGATTACAATGTCAACAGTCATCTGTAATCTGGATTTGGGAGTAATCTACTGAGCCACCGAAGAGAGAAGGAGTTGGAGTAATGGTTTCATGTAACACGATGACAGAAATGTAAACTCTACAAACAGTAACTGGATTGGACACAGGACATGATCCCAGCGTCCTGACCTAGAAACAGGAGAGGGATGAAGAGAGAAGGTATTGGCCGCCGTACAGGAAGTGGTCCGGTCTCCCGGCTGGCTGTGCCAATCAGACGCTTTTGTTGGCTGACATTTCACTCCGAGGAGCGTCGGTCCTCTGGGCCACGACTTCTCTCTTCCTTTTAGCCCTGCAGTCGCTTTTCTTTCGTCGGGACAATCGAACCGTCCCTCTGGGATTGAAATGGATTCATCCCTTTCTTCTGCTCTGTTCTGTCTGTTTACCCGGACGTATAAAAGGCAAACAGGAGAACAAAAGAGTTATTTGACAGTCGAGGACAAAAGGACGAATCTCTGGGTGTTGCTTTTACAGTTTCTTTCAGCTGAGCCGACTCCGCCCGTGGAGGGAAATATTCTGGCAAAGCAACAAAAGGACAAATCCATGTCCATTTGTATCCACAGTTATTCCAACCAGTTTTCAGTCACGTTATCTCACTGCACTGCCAGATATGTTTTCAACTCTTTTCCAGGAGAATGGACATTAACTTTAATTAATCCTTTCTTGAAAGAAGCCACACTGACATGAATGGAGTAAAACGTGTTGAAATCAGCGGAATGATCTGCCAGTGCAGTAAGATAATAACGTTAGGTCCGTGTGGATACGAGGTGATATTTCCAAGCTTGTCATTTTTTTCCCGCCGTGGTAAATTGTCTTAACAAGTCACATCATCTTGTTTTCAGTCTTAAAATCTTAGTTTCAAAAATCAGCCAATGGATTATGTGAAAGCAGTTTGACATTATTTTCTTGAATCAAGTGACAGTATCTTGAAGTAAGACGTCCGATCCCTTGACAATATCTCCTTGAGCAACCTTGGACCTTCTGGTCATACGTTCTCTCTCCTAACCAACCACAGTTCTCTTCTACCCATAATGCCTTGTGTTCTGGGGTTGTTTCCTGTAGCTGGTTGGATCCCGTTCTCTCTCCTAACGAACCACCACAGTTCTCTTCTACCCATAATGCCTTGTGTTCTCTTGTTAGAGGACTGAGACGTTTTCAGGCGTCTCGTCGGTTATCTGGTGAATGTTGATGTGAACCAGGACGAGAGCGTGCTCAGTCGTCTCTCCCTGGATAATTAAAGATTAGAAAATGGAGTTCCTCTTTCCTCCTCGTGTCCTTGACTCGTGATGCGTCTGGCATGAAGATGAAGCAGTTTTAGTGTTATGGCGGCCCGTGGACCCGAGACAAGCGACCTGTTTAAAATGGATTTAATCACTCCCCTGAGATCAATCGACTTTGTCTGGCACAAAAGAGTCAGTGAACGCCTCCCAGGAAGAAAAAGGGAAAGTGAAGACTAATTAAAATGGTTTTCAATTGATGAAGGAATTGAGTTGACCCAGGTTTGGTTCTGTGTGCCGGCTTCCACTGCAAGACCATCATTCACTATACATGAAGAATGAACACTCCTGATTGTTCATGTTACTCATTTTATTGATCTCTGTAGAAAATTCTTGTAATTCTTTGTGGGTGGCAAATAACTATAGGCTGCTCAGTCTACAACAACACACTGTCAAAGTTTCTCCAAACTCTTTCCTCACCTTGGAATTGAAGATTATTCCTCACAGCAACAACCATCCGCTGTACGGACAACAACATGTTTCCATACTTTACAGATTCATTCCTAAACTTTTCAAGACCTGGAAAAGCTCAAATTAATCGAGTGTCAGTCATCTCCTGTGTGAAGTTGCCTAGTACAGTTTTAACTTTATTTATTTGCATCGTGATAATAGTGATAAAACATAGAAGTGCAAAAGCTGTCGATCACAGTACGACAAAACTCACCAGCCACTAAAAAGCAGAAATTCATTTATCGTCAAAGTGCGAAGTTGCTGAGTGCAGCAATAATGAATTACCCCAAAACACATAAAGTGAGTCAAATCCAAACGAGGTAAACCAGTTCAGATGCTGCCAACTGGCCTTTAGTGAGGGGAGCCAATCAGGACCAAGTCCAGTGGTGATGCGTTGACTGGAGTATAACTTTAAATTGAACCACTCAAGCAAAATCAAGTTCTAACAACGTCTTCATTTAACATCTTCGATCGTGTTTGTAAAAAGAGGAAAACGAGAATCCTCTGATAAGAGACCTTTGAAACCTCCCGGAGGGTTTCAGGTCGCGCCCACCACAGGGTCGCCGGAGAGACGGAGATCTGCAAAGTTCACAACCAAACATCAAAGCACATTTCTGGGATCTGACACTGTTTGAAGTTTCATTACATATCAAAGAGATTCCCTGTTGGTTTCTAGGAGCATCCTGGAAGATTCCAGTGCTGTTATTTGCTGTCTCGCTGCCTGTCTGTCTCTCTGCCTGTCTGTCTGTCCGCCTGCCTGTCTGTCTCTCTCTCTCATTGCTCTCTTGCTTTCTTCTCCATACCGTGATCTCTGGATTACTCGTGTAATGATTTATTTCTGTATTTCCCTCATCTGCTGTCTGCCTCTCATCTTCTTCGTGAGTTTTGCTCATGTTTCGTTTGATTTGAATGTTGCTTCTCTTCCCTCCTCTACCTCTTCCCCTCTTTTCTTCCTCCTTTCTTCCTCCTTTCTTCATCTCTTCCTCTTTGCCTCTCATGTCCTTGAATTCTTTTGGTGGGCATTTATTTTTATATCATTAAACATTTTATTGAGCTTTAACACATTTCTCATCGCCACGGCATCTCATCTGCCTCCTCTCAACCCTATAAGACCTTATTTATACTGTAACCGACCTAGTAAGACTTCCCCTTCTAACTATGTATTCTGGCTGTCTGATTCTAAGGATGTTATGGATGTTATCTTATGGTATTTCTGCTAGATGTTTTATTGTCTCATGCTGCAGCCTCCACCACAGTAAGGAGCGCTGAGCACCAAAGATGGAGACGAAATAAAACAGAAACAGGATCTCCACTGTGAGTGAAGGGGTTGGGACCCAAAATTGGTCGTAGGCCTGAATCATGACAGAGTACTGGCATGTTTAACGGGTCTGGGTGAAAGGGCAATAAATCTCAGATTTGTAGGCTGAAACAGGCTAGATAAGATAAGGCATGCTAAGTTAGGATAGGAGAAGAAGAAGACATAAAATAGGATGAGCTTAGTTGTTCCACAAGAGGAAATTGGGTTTTACAAACAGTAAAAAAGTGAATAAAGGATGCAGAGTGTTCACTATGACGTTATTGACCGATGCTCAGGTCTGAGTGCTGTTGGTCTCCTCATGTAGACTCGGTGACTTTGTGCTGCAGGGTTGGTTTAATGTTTCATGGCTCTCTCTCCATCCAGGCTGTGATCTGCTGTTTAATTTCAATGATTAATGTCCTTCCTCCGTCCTTGTCTGATCCGCTACACCAGCAGGGGTTTCAACTAGGTTTAAGGACATTTCTTTTCATCAGACGTTTCCTTTATCTTCATGAGCTCTCCGAAAAACAGTCAGACCAAGATGAGGATGCAGAAACTTTCCACCTTCTCAGGAATTTGGGGGCAACTGTGGGAGTTGGAAGATAAACTCTAATCTATGGAATTCGTATATTATTTTGAAAGTGTTTTCCTTAATTCATTGTCCTAATAACCCTATTCATGGTCATGTTGCACCACCACAGTTTTCAAAGGTGCATTTTTATTAGCACATTATAGACAACTCCACTACCAGCCTGTCAGCCTCTACCAGCCTGTACCAGCCTGTCAGCCTCTACCAGCCTGTACCAGCCTGTCAGCCTCTACCAGCCTCTACCAGCCTGTAAGCCTCTACTAGCCTCTACCAGCCTGTCAGCCTCTACTAGCCTCTACCAGCCTGTACCAGCCTGTCAGCCTCTACCAGCCTGTAAGCCTCTACTAGCCTCTACCAGCCTGTCAGCCTCTACTAGCCTCTACCAGCCTGTACCAGCCTGTCAGCCTCTACCAGCCTGTCAGCCTCTACCAGCCTGTCAGCCTTTAGCAGCCTCTACTAGTCTGTAAGCCTCTACCAGCCTGTCAGCCTCTACCAGCCTGTCAGCCTTTACCAGCCTCTACTAGTCTGTAAGCCTCTACCAGCCTGTCAGCCTCTACCAGCCTCTACCAGCCTGTAAGCCTCTACTAGCCTCTACTAGCCTCTACCAGCCTGTCAGCCTCTACTAGCCTCTACTAGCCTCTACCAGCCTGTCAGCCTTTACCAGCCTCTACTAGTCTGTAAGCTTCTACCAGCCTGTCAGCCTCTACCAGCCTCTACTCTCATTCTACTTTTTGTCCACCGGGTGGATTTGGAGGGAAATCTGCTGGATTGCTTTACGGTACAAAACAGGAAGAGGGCGCTGTTCTTCCAGCGCTAACGGAGCTAAAGATAAAGAGTTTCTACTCAATTTACATCACAGAAAAATGCAAAAAGAAACAACTGCAGTTACAGAAATGGACTTGTGATTGGAAATTCACCAGTTTGAATTCCCGTAATAGAAAATGTTGTTTGGGAAGGTAAATGAGCAAGGCACTGAACCCCGTCCGGGTTGCGCTGGGCAGCTCCTAGGTGTAAATGAATGTGAAGTGTTACTGACAGCATGGAGCTCAGTAAACCTCACCTGTTAATCAAGGTGTTGAGATATCGCTCAACACCCCGTCTGGCCCCAGGGAAAATACATCAGACTGTTGGTGAGAAAAAGTGGTTAAAATAACAGACTGAGCTTTTCCATGGCGACTCTGTTGCTGTTTGTTGTGATAGGATTCCCGTCGTGGGAGCGGTTTTCCCAAGGGGTGGAAACTAACGGAGTCAAGGGTGGCAGCGTTTCCAAAAGCACTTTGAGTTTATTCTGAATGTTCCTCTATACTAGCTCCAAGATATTGACTCATTGTACATTTTAATGATGAATTGAATTGAATTTATTCTACATAATAAATCACATTTTATCTGTACAGCCCTTCATCACTGTTCCAGTCTCTAAGGGCTTCACAGCCCAACATGTGAAACAATAAATGGTTAGTTCCCGACATCCCCCAGCCGTGGACCCTCACAGAGGACAAGGAAGAAATCTTGGGAGGGGCTACTCAGAGAGGGAGGGGCGACTCAGAGGGGGAGGGGCTACTCAGAGGGGGAGGGGCTACTCAGAGAGGGATCCCCCTACCAGGATGGTGCTTAAAAGAATCTTTCACAGAAAACCACCCAGTATTATATATTAATATTAATCTTTTAGATTAAATGTGACTCTCGGTGCTCTCAGCTGGATCATTCGATAGCTCAGTTCTGCATGGCTTCCCTGTTCCCTACAGTGATTTCAGGGAGTAGTGGCCCATCGCAACTGAAAGGCCACAGGTTCGAGCTCCAAAATAGCCAATGTGTGTGCAACAGCCAGAACTTGGACCAGAATTCTTCCTGAACCAAGCCGGACGATTCTGTGAAAGACTGTTCCCAGATCAGCTCATGAGCTGTCATCTGCAACCTCAAACTCTCCTCTAACTCTATCCACAATGGCAATCGCCTCCCCAGGCTGTAAATAAGTATGTGTGTTGTTAGTGAACGTGCCAGGTTAAATCTCTAGTCATCAGGGTGTGTCCTCCTGGTGTTTCCCTTGGTATGACTCCAGGGAGAATTCCCAAACGCAGCCATGTTGGTTCGTTATGCAGCTGATGACACATTCAGAGGCTTGAGAAAACACTGGGAAAACAGATACAGAGGGCGGGGATTCACTTCTGACGCTTCAAATTCAGGCCTGGATCGAAAGCAATACATTTTCTGAATATAACAATGAAATGAAAGCCCATTTCAGTATGTAACAGAGTGAAGTATCAGTCCATCTCTTCAGGCCTCCAGACACTGAAGCTCTGTTCACACTGGACTGGTATTATGTGGGCATCTCATGTAATTGATAAATTAACTCCTGACCTCTGAGATTTTCTGCAGCTCATTTGCACGAGATAAAGCCAAGTCTGAAATTTCCCGTAGACAATTTGTTACGGTCAGGATGGCCTGCTGTTAGAATTAAATAGGAAAAGTAAATGAGGCACTAAATGTGGATGTTAAGCAATAGTCGTTGATAGGACTGTAAATGGAATGAAAGGTAGAACTAGGCATCTGACCTTATATTTCCATCCATCTAATCCATCTAATCCATCTCGGTCTCTTTGCTCTTTTCGTCGATTTTATCTTCCTCCTTCGTTTCATCTCCATGCAGCAGTTGGACTTGAAGTTTGTCCTGAAAAGGCTCAAAACCTTCCTGCACTGATGCATGACGACATCTAGTTTAAACACCGGAGGGTTTCCACTCCGGGATCAGGATTACCGGGGGAGCTCCGTCTACAGACAAGGCAGATTCACACGGGACAACCTGCAATTATTTCAAATTACTGGACGTCCCCACATGAGGACAGGGCTTCAGACTTCAGGCTTCAGAGAGTCTTATCCACCAGGCAGGACAGTAGGTTTGGCTGAGCGTTTTAAAAAAGGAAATAACACGATATTCACTTGAGGTTTTAGTTTTACAGGAAGTAAAAAGAGTTAAATTACAGACAGTGCTCCAGTAATGATGTAAAACGAACCCCATCCCAACAGGGCTTTGATCCGCTTTGATCTGCAAAAGCTCAGTTTCCATGGTAATGATCAGGATGTGCTGATCATTTGTACTGACAGTAAATAGGTTATAAAAACAGCTTCTCAGGACAGACCAGGATGTTAATCATTATCCAGATCAGTTTCTGCTTCTTAACACATTAATTGCTCTGCGGTTAAGTATGGCATATGAGTGAAATCCTGACTACACACCAGAAGAGGGTTAGGACAGAGAACGACAGACAGCAAAACAATTCTGATCACGGTAGTTGTAATAATATGTTGAAAATAAACGATGGAGTGACTATACTGGTACTATACTATAACTATAATCTTTCACCGCAGGCTGAAAACCCTCCTCTTCAGGAAACACTACCCTGACCCTTCCTCTACAGGAAACACTACCCTGACCCTTCCTCTTCTAGGAAACACTACCCTGACCCTTCCTCTTCAGAGAACACTACCCTGACCCTTCCTCTTCAGGAGACACTACCCTGACCCTTCCTCTTCAGGAGACACTACCCTGACCCTTCCTCTTCAAGAAACACTACCCTGACCCTTCCTCTTCAAGAAACACTACCCTGACCCTTCCTCTTCTAGAGACACTACCCTGACCCTTCCTCTTCAAGAAACACTACCCCTGACCCTTCCTCTTCAGGAAACACTACCCTGACCCTTCCTCTTCAGGAAACACTACCCTGACCCTTCCTCTTCAGGAAACACTACCCTGACCCTTCCTCTTCAGGAAACACTACCCTGACCCTTCCTCTACAGGAGACACTACCCTGACCCTTCCTCTTCTAGAAACACTACCCTGACCCTTCCTCTTCAGGAGACACTACCCTGACCCTTCCTCTTCAGGAAACACTACCCCGACCCTTCCTCTTCAAGAAACACTACCCTGACCCTTCCTCTTCAGGAGACACTACCCTGACCCTTCCTCTTCAAGAAACACTACCCTGACCCTTCCTCTTCAGGAAACACTACCCTGACCCTTCCTCTTCTAGAGACACTACCCTGACCCTTCCTCTTCAAGAAACACTACCCTGACCCTTCCTCTTCAGGAGACACTACCCTGACCCTTCCTCTTCAAGAAACACTACCCTGACCCTTCCTCTTCTAGAAACACTACCCTGACCCTTCCTCTTCAGGAAACACTACCCTGACCCTTCCTCTTCAGGAAACACTACCCTGACCCTTCCTCTTCAGGAAACACTACCCTGACCCTTCCTCTTCTAGAGACACTACCCTGACCCTTCCTCTTCAAGAAACACTACCCTGACCCTTCCTCTTCAGGAGACACTACCCTGACCCTTCCTCTTCAAGAACTACCTGACCCTTCCTCTTCAGGAGACACTACCCTGACCCTTCCTCTTCAAGAGACACTACCCTGACCCTTCCTCTTCTAGAAACACTACCCTTCCTCTTCCTCTTAGCTCTTGTTTATTTGCTTCACTTATTTGTCTCATTTGTTTAATAAAAGTAGGTAGCTAACTTATTGATCTTCTACCTCTGCTCTTAGTTGCTTGTTTAGGAAGGAAATGCACTTATGATTTCTGGTGACTAGTAGTTCTCTACCTATGTTGAATGCACTTATTGTAAGTCGCTTTGGATAAAAGCGTCTGATAAATGCCTTTAATGTAATGTAATGCTAATCCTTCAGGTTCCCCCAGACAACCCCAATCACATTTCCCATGAAATACTGCTTGTAATTCTGTCTGTGGTACAACAAAAACATTCATCATTCATCATCGGATGAGGCTTTTGGTTAGCGAGGCTTTAGGCACAAATATATTTCATTTTTTCCCATGAAATCCAAACTGATGAAATCATCAGTGCACATCTTGGGGCGATCCATCATCATCTCTCACATCCTCGGGAAGAATGATAAAATAAATGCTTCAGCTCTGAGAGAAACAACGTTTTGACTCTTTCCCCCAGGGGAAGGAGGTAAAGGGTTAGAAAGGTTAGAGAACTGGAATGAAACCAAGCGAGGGAGTGAATGTGTAACGCTTTTCCCTCCCTAGACATTTACCGCTGAGGCGCGGTTGAGCAGGACTCTTTGCTCAAGAGCACCTCAGCAGTAGTTGAGGGGGGAGAGCATTTTTTTATTAGGGTTAGGGTTCCGCCACCAGTTTGCTCTCCTGCCTCCCACATGTACGCTCTCTCTATTTAGATTTTTTTCATTTTCGAACCAACACAGGAAAAGAAGGAGATCTGGGTCAGGTCAAATAGAAAAAAGAACGTCTGTGCAAATTCTGCCTGGTGTGTTTTCCCATATGTGAAGTTTTCATCTTTGAACAGGGAAAAGCATCACAGAATCTCAGGTCTTCATGACTCACATCAATTACACTTTGTTTGCCTTTGCAAATCCTGACTGAGTGTGTATGGTCTCTGCAGTGTGTTGTCAATGCGTATGAGGCTCAGGAAGTGGCTCAATTCAGTTTTCTTTGCTTATGTGAGGCACAGATCTGAAGTTTTGTAATCGGTGTGAACAGCAAAAACCTGCATGGAGTTGAATTTTTTTCAATTCCAGTCTGGACCAAGTCTTCAGGGAACACTGTGTTCAGACAGCAGGCAAATCCAATAGTTCAGATCTGAAAATGCGGCTGGAATTTCCCTCGTCTGGACAGTCGGCCACCGATGCACCTCAAAACCCACCGAGATCTGTGTGTTCGGACAGTATAATCATTTGCTATCATCACAACATTAGTTGTCATAGTAACGAGGCACACTAGTGATGTGGACGTTGGGCCGTTGCTTATTCTGACCGCATTTGGCTCACAGGACGATGCCAACGACTGAGGACGAGGAGGAGGCTGGTATCCGCCATGAAACCTCTTCGTCTTCGTTCTCAAGGATGTGATTTGAATCGCATTTCAAAATGTGGTTTTCTGCTCTCAGCTCATGCTGGTATCAGATGTGGGTTACATCCTAGAATAGATACAGAAAATCAGATATGAGCAGCAATTCATCATGAACACGAAGGCCTTCGGTGTGAACCTGAGAGACCTGCCAGGGTATCTGATGGGAGACGTAACCAACCTCCCTGCCGCCATCAATCTCACTCAGTCTGGAATGTAAAGAAGGCTGCTGGCCAACAGACTCTCTCTCTCTCTCTCTGTGTCTTTACCTCGTTCTCTCTCTTCCTCTCTTTCATTCTCTCTCTTCCTTTCTCTAATTCTATCTCTTATCTTTCTTCCTTTGATTTTCTGTTCTCTGGAATTTTCCAAGGTAATTGAGTTGGCTGGAATGAACCAAAGGTCTGATATGAATCCAATGTGACTAAAATCACGTGTTAGATTTGGTTTGTCTAGACAGGCCGTGCTCTCCTGGGGTTTGTAACTCTGGAACAACCGTAAACTGGCTAACCAGACAAACTTTGACTAAAATACTATAAAACACTAACAAATGTTTTACTTTACTGACTCTTGCCCCCCTCCACAGGGAGGTCAGAGGTCAGGGTTGGACTCAGTGTCTTGCTCAAGGATACTTCAGCAGGCTGGATGGTTGTTGGCTCTCACTGAAGAAAAGAGGACGCTGAATCTGGCGTCAGGAGGTTTAATCGAGTCGCAAACTCACAAATTCTCAAACCTTGTCAGACGTCGTTCCAGGTGCGCTCAAAGTGATGTCGGCTATAAAACTGTCAAGTCAAGTTTATTTGTTCAGCCCTTAATCACAGTTACAGTGCCAATGGGCCACTTTCAAAGGGTGCTGGCAGGGACTTAAGATAACACAAGGAATATACAGAGCTGCTCAGGACCGATATTACACCTGGCACTGGTACTGCAAGAAGTAAAACTCCAACGAAGCCAGTCCGCCTCATCACGTGGTCCCAGACTGCTGTTGAACCAGCTCAGGTTCGGCAGCATGACAAATGTCCTCTGATTTTTCCTTCTTTTTCATCTGGAGGTGTAATGAATGTTTCCAGGGAAAGGGTGATTAATTGAAAACCCTGAAGGTGGCTGAACTCCGCTGCTTGGTATGCTGGAAGCGTGATTAATTAAAAAGTGCTGGAGATGAAAGAAGTAGCCCGAGGCTTCCTCTGGTAAGGGATTCTCTCTAATAAACCTGTTACCCAGGATCACAGGCAGCGGGACACAAGCTTCTGTCCTTGTGACCCTCCAAACCTGACAGGCGTTACTTTAATTTCCCCACAGATTCACCCTAACTGGGTAAACTCTGAACATACTGCCGTCCCCCTTATCTTCCACCTCACGTCTATTTTTCATTTCAATATTTTGTTATTTTCATGACTTTGTATAGTCCCATAGGTTGAACCTGTCACCAACATCGTCAGGCTTAGATGGAAAATGGTTATAAATATATATATATATATATGTATGTATATATTTACTGGGGATACAGTAAATATATACATACATATATTCACACAGTGAATTAAGCAGAATTATAAGCGGAAGCAAAAAAGCCGAAGTAGTAAATTGAAATGTCGAAATGTCTAAAAAACAGAATGAATATGAGCTCTAATGAGTATTCATAAAGACTCTCTTCCTCCTACTGCATCTCCACTCCTGATGATGCATTTAGAAAACCTCTTTCTATCTACGACTTGACGAAATGGCCGCCAGCCTCACCACGCTCCTCTCCGGCCTTCAGCTGATTGGACGAGGCAGCTGCTCTCTGCTCCGACGCCAGACAGGAGACATTTACTCTTCAGCCACTTAGCGGACGCTCGCATCCTGAGTTACGAGGAGTGAGCAGCCAGGGGTCACTCAAGGACGTTTGGCACATGGCCGCTGAGGGATGCACCTGTTGTGGGTTTGTGGGGGTCGAACCTGTGACATTACAGTAACGGGACAGTCCGTCTAACCACTGGAGTTCAGAGCTACAATAAGAATGTCCTGCAAATCTAAGTACAGTATGTTTTCTATTTTCCATTCCCTTGGTTTACATTTTCTCTTCGCTTCAAGTCTTCAGGCAGATTGAAAACAGATTCATTCGGTGTTAGATTTTTTGAGTTGAGTCCCCCTCGTTTTTTTTTCTAGTCTCCATCTTCCTCACTGTGGTGTTCCTCACTGTGGTGTTCCTCACTGTGGTGTTCCTCACTGTGGTGTTCTTCACTGTGGTGTTCCTCACTGTGGTGTTCTTCACTGTGGTGTTCTTCACTGTGGTGTTCCTCACTGTAGTGTTCCTCACTGTGGTGTTCCTCACTGTAGTGTTCTTCACTGTGGTATTCTTCACTGTAGTGTTCCTCACTGTGGTATTCTTCACTGTGGTGTTCCTCACTGTAGTGTTCTTCACTGTGGTGTTCTTCACTGTGGTGTTCCTCACTGCTCTTCCCAGAGATCACCTGTCAATCAAACAGTGTGTCCAGTACTGTGACATCTTTCTCCTTGGATTTCCTGTTTGAGTTCCTGTAGGTGGCGCTCTTTTCTTTGTCTGTTCAGCCACGGTGGCTATCGCTGTTTTCTGTTGAAACGTAAAACGCATCACTTCCTGTCTCCAGAGGGTTTCTCCCGGTAAAGACCTACCTGACACCGGGTGTTGAGAGCAGCAGATGGAGAAGCTTCATGATGGTCGAGGTTTATCACTGTTGTTGTACTGATCAGTGTTAGTCGCAAAACGGACAATTCAAGTGAAAATGTTTATTAATTTAACCAGACAGGTCACTTATCAAGAGTAAAGTCTTATGTGTAATGGTAGATACAGTATATTTATCAGAATTGAATGCACTTAAAATCTAACACAAGTACAGTTTTCTTTTAATAAGAGAGTAAATGTTTAATGAAGAGAACGTGTTCACGTCCAGGTGAAGGTTGTGAAATGCAACTCCGTCAGGTGTAGCGAGGCCTCGGCCCGTGTGGAGGAGTTGGCTGTTGGCTGTGGCTTGGGGCGTCTGTAACCTTACACCAACAGTTAGTTTGACCTTCCGACCTTTTGGGGTCAGGAGTCCCAGGGGTAATCGTTTCGTTACCCTTCTCTAGTTCCCAAAGGACTGTGGGAACTCTTGATGGCCGGGAGATTGTTTTTTCTGTCAGACATAGATGACTGACAGCTGCGTGTCTTCAAAGGGATAGTTAGATGGATTTATGTTTAGTTGATTGATTTTGACTTTATTCCCTGTCATGTAGAGGGCTAAAGAACATGTGTTCATGCTTTCATCATGTCATCCCTCTCTTTCCCATATAACACCATACTGCATACTATCTCAGTCTAATGGACTGTACATTTTAAATCTGTTCACTGCAAACATCTGATCAGAAGCCATCATCACCCAAAGTCTTTATTAGCATCACGAAAACACCCCATAATAACTTTTTCTTATTTTATTATAGAAGCTTTGCAGTTGCATCACAAATCTCCCATGAACCATCTGGTCCATTATGGAGTCTGTTATGTGTTAATGTGTCAGTAGAACCAGCAGACTGTCTGGACCAGGTTGTTGTGGTGTGTCTGTAGATCCTCCAGTAACGTTCTCAGTAAAAGTGATCAGTGTGATCAGGTAGATTTGTCTCCAAATGTAGGTTACTGTGACTCAGTAAACTGTCTTGTCTTTAGCCCTAGTCTCTACTCCAAAACACTCTGAGTTGGAGCTGGAGAAGAGTCAGCTAGTTCACCTGAACTAACTGCTAGCTAGCTAACTAGTTACTGTTAACATGGGACGACTAGCCACTGCTAACGCTAGCTTCTACTTGCTACGTTAGCTAGTGTGCTAACCAGATGTGTTAACAACCAGACAGTGATGGTTAGCTGACCAGATACTATGGTTAGCTAGCTAACAAGCTACATGATCTAAACACTAAATCAATCAGATGTATCAGTGATGAAATGATCAGTTCAGTAGAAACAGACAGAAATTAACCATGAAGATTCAATTCTGTTGCAACAGAAACACAATCAGCTGTTCACAGAGCTGAGGCTCCAACATGTGATCCGCCAGAGGGTGATTTATGTCACCTGAAAGCCCAGTGTCATTTTCTGTCCTTTATCACCCTCTTTACTCTTCATTCTCCAACCTACACTGCTGTAATGACTGAGTTTCCCTGAGTGGATCAATAAAACACATTTCATCCTGTTCTCTTAAATCACATACGCCACATCAACAATCCTGAACGAGAATGTCCACCCTTGTTTGATGACTTCCCATTAGCCATTGTACCCTGTGATTTGTGATAGTTGGCAGCCTGAAGTCTCCGGGGGTTCTGGAGAAATCGATGGCCTAGTCGAGGGAGCAGAGCAGTTCTTGGCATGAGCTGCAGCTTTGAATTAGTAGCAGGAAAATCAAAATGTAATGGAGAAAGTGACGCATGTTGTCTCTCCGTGGTGTGTGTATTTGCATGGCGTCACAGTACTGGACACACTGTTTGATTGACAGGTGAAGTGCAAACACCACAGTGAGGCTGAGAGACAAAGATGGAGACTCAATAAAACAAGCAAGGAACTTGCGGATTACCACTTTGATAATCAACTTGCATTGAAAACAAGTGTGAAGTCTCTGGCGGTGGAAGCGTGATCCCTGCAGCCCTGGAACATGTGTAACTATTTACGGAGATCCTGCAGAGCGTGCATACATCACAGCGGCGGCCCCTGGGTCACGTCAAGGGCCCGATAATAAGTCCAGGTTACCTAAAACCAGACACTCTCCCCTCCCCGCTGATGACTTCCAGAAATCTCCGTATGAGGCCCGAAGCCTTCTGCAGACAGGAGGAGAGTTTCACACCGAAATAACATTTACACTATTGAAAGTGGCGCGTAAATAAATACATCTTACAAAGTGATTCATTTAAACCAGCAATCAAAAAGGCCAAAACAAAGTATTTTTAGATAGCTTATGTCCTTGGTTGACCTTTAAAGACTAGATCAACATTTAAGAGATGCATGCTTGTGATGATATATTGTTTTTATCTCTACAGTCGTTTTTCTTTTCCCGTCTGGATAATCACACTGTCCGTCTGGAATTGAAATGGGCTCATCCTTTCCTTTTACTGATAGTTCAGTCGTTTCATCATCTTGTTTTCAGTCTTAAAATCTGGCTTTGTTTAAACAAGTGTCAGAGGTTTGCCTATGGAGCGAGATCATTTCACTTCTCTGCTAAACACTTTCATTTTGTTGAAACACGTGACAGTGTCTTGAGATGAGACGCGTCACGCCGCAACCACAACGGTGAACGCAGCCGATCTGAGATTAAAAAGCAACGCTTGATGTTCACCGTGTTTTTAACGTTTAGCTTCGCTGTTCTTTCCTCCGTCGTTGTTGTTGCTGTGACTTCCTGCTCTGTGGCCGCAGAGCCTCACCTTGATAGCCACAACACAGCTCACTGTTGGCCACGCCCACAGCAAATGCCCCTGAATGTTCCCAACATGTGGCACAGTGGCGCAGTGTTTGCAAGAAGGTCCTGGGTTTGATTCCCGCCTGGGGCGCTGTTGACTCTGGGGTGCCCAGGTGGGTTATCTCCCAGGTGTGGAGTTTGCATGTTCTCCCCGTGCTCACATGGGTCTCCTCCTGTAAAGAACCCCGTCTAAAAACATGTAACATCCTGACCGAGATGAGGACTCACACCTGGAATTGGTCCCCGGGCGCCGAAAGGCAAAACAGGGCTGCCCACTGCTCCTGGCTGTCCCTGGAGGAAGGTCGGCGGGGATGGGAAAAAGCAGAGGACTCATTCATTTCGGACACCCTACCTGCATGTGTGTGTTGTGTTCGGCGGCCACCCTAACCCGTGCATGTGTTGGTGCATGTGTGAAATGCAAATAAATTCATCTTCTTCTTCACTGAAAGGACAATTTCATTTTGTAACGGGGGATTTCTGCAGGAACACACAGACTGATGATGTGGAACAAAACCTTTATTTATTGTTGCTGCTCCCTCTCTCTCTCTCTCTTCTCGTTTCCCTCCCTCTTCTCCTTCACTCCCATCTTTATCTCCCCACTCCTCCTCCTCTCCATCTCTCTCTCCCCCCCTCCCCCCTCCCTCTCTCTGCAGTATTACAGGTGACCTTTCCTAGATGTTTTACATTGCATGCGGCGTTCCAAGTATGTGACCAATTTCCTGACATCTGGCTGCAGTTGTCCCTGCTTCTCATCTCCTCCTCCAGTGATCACAGAGCAGGAGGCATCAAAGTCCGCTGGAGGCCGAGCAGCGTAGCCTGCAGGGTGGGGGGTCTACATGTACAGTAGATGTTCAGTAATGCTCCTTGGAGTAGGCTGACATGGAGTCTTTGATGCTTATATATGTGTGCGTGTGCGTGCATAAGTGTGAGTGCTAGCATGTGTGCTATGGAAAGCCCACAGGGTAACACAGCTCGCCTCTCTTCAGTCATATTCACCAGTAAAAGTGCTGATGTCATCTGCCGCCTGCCTGCAGAATGAATGCCGAGATGTTCTGGCTCGTCTGTCATGTGATTCCCCTCGTACCGTAATCGTGGTAAGACGTTTCTTAACGTCTTAAAAGAGGTTATTTTATTTCTAATAACATCAACATAAAATGTAAAGGTGCTTGTGCAGTGAAGTTTCATTTCATTTGATCCCCCTTCTCCGAGTTGCTCTCTTTGTGTTAATAATAAATGTTCTCACGTTGGATGAGGTTTCCAATATGTTGCATTAAAGGGTAATTCCGGAATTTTTCTACCTGGCCTCTATGTCCACAAAATCGCTTTTCATACCTTTAAGTAGATCCCAAAAGCTTCGGAGTTGCTCCTGGTCGATCGGCTCAACCGGCAGTCGCGTAACGGCGGCTCAAGACTCCAATGTAATCCAGCGGGCATGTCCGGGCATGTCTATGTCATGTCTAAGGTCTATTTCTGGTTAAAAACGGTCTATTTCTGTAGCGATCCTTTCGGTAATGTTTTGTTACACTTGTCATACACACGAATAACAATCTGAGCCCGTCAGTGGCAAAATCAAGCACTTTTAGTGGACGTACTTTGACTGGACATGCCCGGACATACCCGCTGGATTACTTTGGAGCCTTGAGCCGCTGTGACGCGACTGCTGGTTGAGCCGATCGACCGGAGCTCCGAAACTTTTGGGATCTACTTAAAGGTATAAAAAGCGATTTTGTGGACATAGAGGCCAGGTTGAAAAATCCCGGAATTACCCTTTAATTCAGTGATGAATGGTGGATCTGTGTGCAGGTGGTGACCAGGGACTGAAAGCTGAATTCATGTAAAAATACCCTCATCCTGTATTCGTGTTGTATTAGTTGGTCTGCAACTGAAAAGAGCGTCACATCCCCGCTAATCGAGACGGTGCAGATTCATTCACATTGAAGGATGTGACGAAGTGAAGCTGAAGAGGAAAACACAAAACTAACCAGCAGCAGAGGAAGCTGGACCTCGTCACCACCTCCACCCGTCACACACTAAGAACAACACATTTACTTTACTGGCGTCGCTGTACAGGTTTTGTGGGTAATGAAGTCCTTCAAACTTTCAAAACGTCATAGTTATCTTTCGCTTCCACTAGGGGTCGTCAAAGTGCAACGTTGTCATTGGCATCACCGTTAGCGGCAAATTCAACACGAGCTGGTTTTCTGTGTTTCTGGGGATAGTGTGTGAGACATGAGACCTACAGAAGTCACAGCACCGAGGCTTTGACCTTTAACCTTTGACCTCCTTATTATTGATTGGTTGTCATGTTGCGCTAAGACCTGAAGTTTACTCCACTGTTGCAGTCACTAGATAACAACATCGGCTAAATGGATATTTGCTTCATCTATTGTCAGGATGCTGTGGTTCTGACCCTTGACCTCCTTATATTCGGTTTGACCCTTGACCTCCTTATATTCGGTTGCTTGTAATGTTGATGCTCTAGAAACTGAAGCTTATTCCTCTGACTAAGAGGGTAATGTAAAGGAAAACCCACCATGGAAATCCCAATCTCACTCAACAATCTTTACAGAACAATTTTCCACGCTCGTGGTTTTCTGCGCTGCCCTCTGCTCTTCCCATTATTACTCTTGGTTTCACATCCAGCGTGGAGCTCTGTGAATTATCACCCTGCTATGTCTAATGCCACGGCTCCCCGGGTTTAAACCTCCCTCTCTCTCTCTCCCCCTCTCCCTCTCTCCCTCTGTGTCTATCTTATCTTTCCTTCTCTTTCTTTCTTCCACTTTATTCTCTCTTTCTGCTAATTCCAACTCTCCTTGCTGTTTTTCACTCTGTTGGTTCTCTAGCTAACTCGTTCTCTCTTCTTATTCTCTCTCTCTTTATTTCTCGCCCTTCCCTTCGTCGCGGCTCAGAGGCTTTACAGCTGCCAGACTGGACTGAACAGAGTAAAATGACTTTGAAAGAATGGATTTCCTCGCCTCTCAAGCCGCTGAGTCTCCAAAGTTGATCACACTGCCAGAAATGTCTGGCGTCCCTCCCTGATTGGAGGCTGGAAATAAGGCGGATTGTCCAATCACAGTGTTGGTGGCCGATCCACTGGGGGTGACGTAAGAGAGACACGACGCAACAGAATCGTAAACAACAATGGCGGCGATGGAGTAAAGCAACCAAATCCTCAGTTATTTCAGAATTGGAGGGCAAATGCATTGAGAAGAACATGGAACTGAAACAGCTACTGGTGATGTCAGTTGTATTCCTGGTCCATTCAGTTGTTTACGTTTTTCTTCCTGGATAACCGGCCAATCGTAGACGAGGTGACGTCACGTTGAGATATTTCCAGTTTGATATCAGAAAATGTGCCGATCCTTTTGAAGTCACATTTCTCAGCAAGCGTTTCAGAAAGTGACGTGTGATTATTCCCACCAATCCCAGACCTGGTCAAAACGAGGCTCAGGTGTGGCAGGGCCAATCAGCTGTGTCTTTTCTTAATTGTTATAAATGAGCTTTCACTTTGCCTTGTGAACCAATGAACCATCGCTTGTTCACTTGTTTGAAAATGTGTCTATGCAGCTACAGTGTAAGTTTAAAATGCAGTGAATGAGTTCAGGGCAGATGGGAAGGGGAGATTCAGGGGTTGGTGTGTGTGTGTGTGTGTGTGTGTGTGTGTGTGTGTGTGTGTGCGCCCATCTGATGGTAGCATTCACACTCATCCTTCTCTTCAATTCCCAATGATCACCTTTGCAGTTGTAGTAAACCACTAGCCATGTAGCAGGTCAAACAGCACCATTAAACGGGACCCGATGTATTTTCCTCAGTGCAGCTTCACTTAAAGAGTTAGGGAGTGGAAGGGTTGAACACACACACACACACACACACACACACACACACACACACACACTCCAGCACCATTCTGGCTGCAGTCAGGATCCATAATGAGCACTTCAGAAAGTGACTGTACTTTACAGTTATTGACTGAATGAAGCACGACACGCTGGCGCTCTGTAGCTTGAGTTAGTGCAGCCGGCCAGGAGGTAACGTGGCTGATGTAATAACACGAGCCATTTGGAGGACGCTTTAATCACAGTGCCTTGGAAACTTTCATCAAAGTATTGAACTTTCACTTTGACACCAACACATTAAACATCTAAAACTTTGACACAGCAAGACAAGCAGTAAGACAGCCTTTAGCAACGTTGGCTCTCCGGTTTTGATGTTTTTTTCCAACATGACAGCTGATTTCTACCAGATGTAGATTTCTTATCATTTCCTTAAACCCGTGGCGGTTCAGAAATACATCGAAGTACGGAAGCACGGCACCGTCGTGACCACGGACCAGCGCCTTCCTAGACCACCACTAGGAGGTGACATACGTCCACTGTGAACACTGAGCTCCTCGCGTTAGCTAGCTGCAGCACAGTGGCAGGTTAGCTAACAACAACCTGGATGATTGGTAACTAGTAGGATTGGTTCAATTTCATTGGTTCATCTAGCGTCTGTTCTCCGTCATCGACTGTCCAGCAGGTCAAATCAAGCTGACACAGCTATTTATTTGCTGCTGTCTCATCTTTAATAGATTTTATATCCCAATAAAATGTGCAAATGAAAATGTACATGGATTCATTCCATCTTCCATCATCAAACCAATCACTTTTAAAATGGTCTCAAATGTCAGCAGCATTATAAACTCAGGTTATTGGCTATAATTACCCGGGCTGAGGGGCGGTAGGCGGCGTGCTGCTACCGGCCGGTTCTGCCAAAAGCACATTGTTAGTGTTGTTAGCTAACCTGGCGCTGTGCGGCCCTGGTGGGAATCGAACCCGTAACCCTGGCAGTGTTGGTGCCTTGCTCTGCTCACAACAACATCTTGTTAATGTTTTTTTCATGTTTTCTGTGTTTGAAACTGTTTCTCTCCCCTGTGTTTCTGTTTTCCGCTGCCAGCCGTCTATCCACATTATATGGTATTTATCTCTCTTGTGCAACTAAACTGAATTGATCTAATGTTTATTTGACTGTGGCTGCCAACAGAACTTTCCTCTCAGGGATAATGAAAATCAGCTTGACTTGGCTTTTCCAGTGGCAGTCCGAAATATTAGACGTGAGTATCAAGAAATTAAATGCAGATGACTCCAGGAAAACGTCCACGTTGATCGCCAAGCCAGGAAAACTTCCACCTTGAAGCAATTCACTGGCTTTGCATTAGCTGTATTTCATTTGCACAACAACAATGATATCAACATATTTAAAAGATAATTAAATGAATTTATACACAGAGTAAGTGCTCATATATCAACCATCACAACTTGAATGTGTGAAACTGATAAAACAGACATTAAAAGAACGACGAGAAGAAAAGAACGATTGATTAACATGACGCTGGATCTTCAAAATAAAAGCAAGGCCCGTGGGACACAATAATTATGTTTTTAGGTGTAGTAAGAGTCAAAGCTGGCTTGTAACCACTGATGAAAAATTAAACGCATATGAGTACAAAGCAATTTCAGTCAAGAATGCAGTACTCTTCAGTATTATGGTTTTGTTACAGTTACCAACACATGAGAGTTTTCTTCATACTGAGTTTCTTCAAGTGTACATACAGATAAATAAAAAACGTATCTATGGCAACCAGTTCCATTTTTGATGCCGAAAGGTTTTAAGAATTATCACTGAACACACCTTCTTTGGCTGAAATAACCCAATAAATAATGTCGTAAACATGATAAATCTTTCATCTTTAACGAGCTCATTTTTAAAGGGGCATTAAGTAATGTATGACCCCTACTGGCGACCGGTAGTAACTACAACAACAGAGAGCGAGCTCTGAAAGCCAGAAAGTAATCGTCATTGGTATTGATGAGCAGCCCTATCATCCTCCACAGATGTATCATGCTAACTTTGTGCTATGAGGCAGTAAAAGCCTCACTTATTGCCCCTTTAATGAAAGATGCCTCCATATCTAAAAAACAAGCCAAGTGCTGCTGCAGCCGACTAATCAGAGTGACACTTAAATTGCGTCTGTTTGTTCTTGGAGACGAAACCGGCTGCTACCAGCTGATGTGTGTGACGCCAGTTTAATGATGCTATTCTAGTAAAACTGGGCAAGTCATGTCTGTCTCCCTGCACTGCAAAAAATATCCACCTCAACAAGCCATTTAATCTAGAACTGAGTTCTTATTTTTCAGTGGAAAAATCCGCCAGTGGAGTGCAATAATTTCTCTTGTTTCCAATGCAAATCGTGTTTCATGGATTTTTGTGAATCAAGTCTCAAGATACTGAGCCAAAAAAGTAAAACGACTTTGGAAACCAGTGGAATTATCTGATGCCCACTGGTTTTAAGAAAAATAAGAGTTTAAAGATGCATGAGGCAGCGAGAGGTTAACTGTTTGAAAACTGCAAAACCCAGAAATCCTGTAAGGTGACGTCAGTAAACGCTCATGTTGGTGAGTCCAGCCTTCTCTGGACGGAGCCTCTCTGCTGTTCAGGAGACAGTTTGCATTTGGATTAAGTTTTGATTCACTTCCTGTGGGCAGAGATTTCCCGCCAGTGACCATACCCGACACCAGGATGTAGTTTGGATCTACGGCGTCTCAGTTGGTGTGGATGGGACGCTCTTCTCTGTTGGACCTGTTGTGATTTAGTCAGGTTTTCACATAAGCATCTTTACTAGGGCAGCTTTGAATCTGGATGCAAGGTTTTTTTTGCAGTGTGTCTTCATGGAAATCAAAACTATGGAAGCGTGCCAAGGGGAATTCCACAGAAGGCCAACGAGGTGATTTCCATGGAATCAACTCCATAAAACCGCGGTTGGTTCGCGGTTCAGGACGCCGCCGCCCCCCTGCTGCTCTGAAATCTACCAGAAATGGTCTTGATGTAACGGATGTAGACGGATGAGGACACTCAACCAGTATCACCAAGATGATGTCGCTGGGTCCTGTCTGTCTGTCTGTCTGTCTGTCTGTCTGTCTGTCTGTCTCTCTCACCGTCTGTCTCACTGTCTGTCTATCTGTCTGTCTGTCTATCTGTCTGTCTGTCTCACTGTCTGTCTGTCTCCCTCACTGTCTCCCTCACTGTCTGTCTGTCTCCCTCACTGTCTGTCTGTCTGTCTGTCTCACTGTCTGTCTGTCTGTCTGTCTCTCTCAATGTCTGTCTGTCTGTCTGTCTCACTGTCACTGTCTGTGTACTGTTGCAACTGGCTGGTTCATGACCCTCAATAAACCCTTCTCTGCTTCCCTGCACATACAAACACACACCTACACACACTCACATACACACAAACACACACACCTACACACACAAACACACACACCTACACACACAAACACACACACCTACACACACTCACATACACACACAAACACACAAACACACACACCTACACACACACACAAACACACACACACCTACACACACTCACATACACACACAAACACAAACACACACACACAAACACACACACCTACACAAACACACAAACACCTACACGCACTCACATACACACACAGTCACAGTCACATGCAGACAAGCATGACACAGCATGCATGCATTCATACACACTTGCTCATATACAAATTGCACGTAAACACACACACATTCTCAGCATGATGGGGGGGGGGGGGGGGGGGGGGGGGTTGACTATATCAGTCAGACTGAGAGAGAAAAGTATGAAGGTAAAATAGAAACTTTACTCTGAAAGATTCACCCTCCACATCTGTAAATTGATGTCTGTAGTTACAGAACAAAGTCTGAGTTCTGTACAACGAGATGATCACAAGGAAGAGTCAATAAATTGTAATATATTAATTTCAGAACTTTTTGCATTCACGAGTACAGATCTTACTTTTCTTCATAGAAATGAAAGAACTCAATAGAGGACGGCGGTGTTTCCCTCCTTACTGCCTGGAGGAAGTGCCCCCCTGCTGTGAGGGTGTAATTCATATTACTGTAAACAGAGGTATTCCTGTCACGGTGTATTTCAATATGCTCCTACCCACCTGACAGCCGGAGCGGTTGTTTGACTTTATGCAACAGCAGCAACAGCCGAGAGGGCATTCCTGACGTACCACGGCGATGTGGTAATGCCGTTCCATGGAAATGAAAACGGTGACGCAGCACCGGGACAATGAAGCGCAGCGTCTGAGATCTCTGTTGTCAGCTGCAGCCGGGAGGGCTTTGGAACAGCAGAGCTTCACTACGGCTGGAAGATTCAAGCCTGGCCTCCAAAACCCGAGTCAGAAGGATATCTGGTCCTCGGGTCTGATCCCTCCCCTGTGACCGCATCCTGTAAGAGTCCATCTAAGTAATGTGCTAACCCAACTTTAGCGCTCCTGCTGGTGCTAAAACTATATTTCTTGGCATTGAAATATATCAGGAGTGTCTTGTAATTTCAATCAGGATTTGGACCGGAAAGTGAGTCTTGAAAGCCAGAGGTCTGCCAAGTCCATTAGTCCTCAGTATTGATCATCAAGCCCATCAACCCTGCAGATATATTATGCTCATTTTAATGTGGGGCAGTAAAAACTTTACTTACATCTTAACTCCCCGTAGCGCTTATGCTTTATTCTTTATTCTCATAGCTGTTCTTAAATTGCTGAGTTCCCTACATAGATCAATAAAGTAACGGTTTTGCTCCAAGTTGATGTCTAACTAAACCACTGAAAGGTTCTCACATCCACGTCAATACTGTGTCACCTGCAGCTTCAGTTTCTGTTCTGACTCGCGGCCTGATGGACGGAGACGCTCCCTGACATGTGTTGTCTTCCTCCGGTCTCCTGCTGGTTCCTCTCCATTCTCCCTTCATCTCTAGTTTCTTCCTGAGCTGGAGACTCGGTCTGTCTGGAGGAGGATATAGAGGTGTTGGGCTTCATACTGACGGCTGTTCTTCCATTAGCCTAAAGGTCACAGGTTCAATCCCCGCAATAAGCAATGTGTCCATCAGCAGCTGTGTGTGGCGTGTCGAAGTGTCCTTGAAGACGTTGGAGACTTTGACTCCCTCTGGGATAAAGTAGGAGTTTCCTGAGACCTGTGAAGAGTTTGACTGACTTCCTCTCAGGTCAAGTTTATCATGGAGCCCTTTATCAGGAACAAGCCTCAAAGGACTTTACAGGCCAAACCAAATCAGGCTGATAGACAATCAGATTATAACAGAACGTAGAATAATGCTGAAGCAGGAAGCTGACAGGAACTCGACCTAAATCAGCTGAGAATCAGTTATGACAGTTAAAATGTTACAGAATATAATTAGAACTAAATCAACAACAATTAATTTCCTTTCCATTCCTTAACGTTTCCTCCATTCCTTAACATTTCCTCCATTCCTTAACATTTCCTTAACGTTTTCACCCTCCCACTCTGCTTTAACTGCGAGTATTAGCAGGATGTGTATGAATCAATGTGCAGCAAAAGATTGAACTCTAATGAAGATTTTATTAGTAAACTGAACTGTACAAAAAACACAGACGTATCTACATTTAGCTTGTGTATTTATATGAGCCTGGTCCCGACCGACGCAGGTTCCACATGCTACATAACTACATTAGAGCAACAACAACGAAAGGTCTGCTATACATCAGGATGTATGATGTTAGTTGCATCAAAGCCCCAAATGATGAAGTGTTAGCATCCCCTTTAATGCTGAATGGACACAAAGTCAACGGTAGAGAGACACACATGTTTCATTCCATATTATCAGTGTCCTGCAAAAACCTTGCAACTCCAAAATGCCCAAAACTTCACAGGAATTCACTAAAAGTGGTTGTTTCTTCTCCGTTGTATTCATGACTTTTAGCTAACTTTTTATTTCCAGTCCTCTTATTTGGGTCCTGGGTCATGAAACAGTTTCTATACAGTACTTCCTACATGTCCCAGAATGCCTTTCAACAACCCCAAGAGAAGAGGGTTGTCTGTGCTGTATACATGTAGGTGGAGAGAGTGACTTCCAGGTTTTCCAGTCGAGAAAAGAAAGCAAGAAATAGAGAGAGAACGAAGCCCTGGTTGTTCTACCGACCACTACCAATGACTGGCTGCATTGCATTCTGGTCCATCTTGTCTACTGCATTGCATTCCGGTCGATCTGGGCTACTGCATTGCATTCTGGTCTATCTCCTGTCTCTCTTCTCCTCTGATGGATTTCTCCTGTATGATTGTTGATCGTCGGTCTAGAAAGAAGCCCTTGCTCCTTGATTCTGATTGGCTGACACCAAAACCTGATGGTGACCGTTGATGGTTTAGATCATGAAACATTTTCTGATGTCAGACTGGAAACATCTCAAGGTGACGTCAGGTCGTCTACGATTGGAGGAAGAACGATACAGACAACTAGATGGACCAGGAATGCAACATACATCACCAGTAGCTGGTTTCTTAAGTGTTAAAAGTGTTTTAGGAGTTTTACTTCTTCATAATCAGTCATGTTCAGTGTTCAATGTTGAAAACCTTAAAAAATAATCATGAAAGTCTTTACAGGTTAGTTTCCCTACTAAGTGTTTTTATTATTTCTGATTGTATTTTCTTCTTATGTACATTGTTACATTTTGTCTGCAGCTTTATGTATGACGCTGCTTCCTAACCCTTTTCTCTCTTTGAAAGAGATTTTGTTTACATCTCACTGAGACTACCAGGTTCAATAAAGGTTCAATAAACAGACAGAATTCATACACACCATATTCAAAAATAGATATTCCAGTGCTGGAGAGATGAGGAGACACGTGGCATTGCCAGGCTCTTTCACTGGAAACTGAAACAAGCCTGGTTTCTTAAGCAATGGCTCTGGACCTAAAACGTTATTGTTGTTTGATTCGGTTCACTGCTTCCAGGATGAGAGATGACGTTTCTCATTTGGGTCCCATGCTGAGAAAGTTAAGGAATTATATGACCACCTTTCCTCGTCAAAAGGCATTTCACCTTGAAGACAGGGAGCTGATCTACTTCAATCCTGGATGAGAATCCTGTGCGCAACACAGGATGGATCACCGCTGTGTCCTGCAGCCTTCCTGGGTATACTCCTGGGGAAACGTGCCATTGGAGGAGCTCTCCGCAGGCAAATGTCAGTGTTTTTAATCCTTCAGAAGCTTACAAAACACACGTATGTGTTAATGAGGAGTTCAAGTACAGGAGCTTGGTGGATCCCTCTCATCCTCCCTACGTAGTGCCCTTCAGAGGCCTCTACCGGCTCCTCAGAAGTTCAGTGTTGTGTGGGAGTGGCCTTTTCCTTCCCAAGGCCCTCCTCCTTCACTTGAAGCTCCTCCCTCTTGAAGGAGGCGTGTCAGGATGTTGAGGAGGCGCTGATGGATGTCCCTGCCACGCCCTTTCTCTCCTCCTCCTCCTCCTTCCTCCTCTTTGTCCTCACCTCCATCTGTCTCTGAACACTCCTGCACCGCCCTCTGCAGCTCCACCTGTTGAACAAGTAGCAGTTTAATTTAAAACGCAAACTTAGCTTTGCATCAGAAACTGGAAAATCTTTGATTTTCTGTTGATGCAAGATAACAATATTGCATACCATTGTTACGCAGACGACACCCAAATCTATACAGCTCTATCCCTAAATGACTATCGTCCTATAGACCTGATGTGCCAATGCATTAAGCAAGTCAGTGACTGGATGTACCAAAATTTCCTTCAGCTAAATAATGACAAAACTGGTGCCAAAGAAGAAAGCCTGAAAATTGGTACATACTGTATCTTAGCTCTAAAAACTAAAACCCTTGGTGTTATTACGGACTCAGATGTCAACTTCAACAGCCACATTAATAATGGTGTTAATAATAATGTAACGGTCTTCTCTCGGGTCTCCTTCACTACCGGTAGGCTAGACTACTGTAACGGTCTTCTCTCGGGTCTTTACTACCGGTAGACTAGACTACTGTAACGGTCTTCTCTCGGGTCTTTACTACCGGTAGGCTAGACTACTGTAACGGTCTTCTCTCGGGTCTTTACTACCGGTAGGCTAGACTACTGTAACGGTCTTCTCTCGGGTCTTTACTACCGGTAGGCTAGACTACTGTAACGGTCTTCTCTCGGGTCTTTACTACCGGTAGGCTAGACTACTGTAACGGTCTTCTCTCGGGTCTTTACTACCGGTAGGCTAGACTACTGTAACGGTCTTCTCTCGGGTCTTTACTACCGGTAGGCTAGACTACTGTAACGGTCTTCTCTCGGGTCTTTACTACCAGTAGGCTAGACTACTGTAACGGTCTTTTCTCAGGTCTTTACTACCGGTAGGCTAGACTACTGTAACGGTCTTCTCTCAGGTCTTTACTACCGGTAGACTAAACTACTGTAACGGTCTTCTCTCAGGTCTTTACTACCGGTAGACTAGACTACTGTAACGGTCTTCTCTCAGGTCTTTACTACCGGTAGACTAGACTACTGTAATGGTCTTCTCTCAGGTCTTTACTACCGGTAGACTAGACTACTGTAATGGTCTTCTCTCAGGTCTTTACTACCGGTAGACTAGACTACTGTAATGGTCTTCTCTCAGGTCTCCCTACAGCTCGTTCAGAACGCTGCTGCTGGACTACTAACAAAGATGAAAAAGTTTGACCACATCACGTCAGTTCTCAGATCGCTACATTGGCTTCCAGTGTGAGAATTGACTTTAAAATATTGTTGCTAGTCTACAAGTCTCTAAATGGCCTAGGTCCAAAATACATCTCAATATGAACCCTCTAGGCCCCTCAGGTCATCTGGGACAAGTCTGCTAACTGTTCTTAGAGTTAAAACAAACAGGGTGAAAGTTTAGTTACTATGTCTATTCTAGATTCTAAATCCAGCGCTTCAAAATGCCCTAATTTGCACTGTGATTTTATTCTGCGATTTTATTGTATTGTATTTTATTTTGTTTTGTTTTATATGTTCTTCTTTTTAAATCTCTCATGTCTTCTTTAAATGTAAAGCAGTCAAGTCAAGTCAAATTTATTGAGCCACTTTGAATTGAATTGTATGAAAGGTGCTATACAAATAAACTTGATTGAAACTTTCTCTTTGTCTGTTCAGCCATGGTGGCTATCGCTGCTCATGCTAACTACCCAGTTCTTCTTCTGGTTATTCCAAACAAACCGGAAATGTAAAATGCATCACTTCCTGTCTCCAGAGGAATTCATCTCTTCATGAAAGAGAACAAAGTTTCTCAATGTATTTTTTGTCATTATAATTCAATAAATAATATCAAAACACAACCGACCTGTAGCGGCAGCCCTGCCTTTGCCCCCAGTAGAGTAGGAGAAAACCACGGCCTGAAGATCTTCTCACAAATGACCTGGGAAGGAAAGGAAAGGAAAGGAAGAGAAGAGATAGATACAGATAAATCAGTCTGCCTGACCCTGCCTTTGACACACACACACACACACACACACACACACACACAAAAGCATAAAAGACAAAGCCTCCATTCTCTGGGATGTCAGGATGTGCGATGGAGAGCCAGGGGTCACCGGGGGTCGCGATAAGTGATCAGAAGACACCTGTGGATCCTCAGATTGACCAATAGGAGAGCAACGTGTCATCGACGCATCATCAGCACCCTGTCTGGTGCTGAGGTCTGGTCTGGTCTTCATTCATCTTCAGTTATCTTCTCTCTTCGTCTCTTCATCTTTGATTATTTTCTCTATTCATCCTTTTGTTTCCTCTCCTTCATTAATTTTCTTTTCCATTTTCTTCTCTTTTCTTCTTCTCTTCATTCATCTTCAATGTTTTTTCTCCTCTTTTCCATTTTGTTCTCTTCAACATTTTTAACTGAAGGATGGATGAATTCATTCCTTCTCCCCTTCTCTATGCTCTTCTGTTTTCTTCTCATCTTTTCTCTTGTCTCTTAATTGATTTTCTCTTGTCCTTTTTTATTTTATTGTCCTTTCCTCCCTTTTCCTCCTCATTCATCTTTAATGATTTTCTCTTCTGCCTGCTCATCATTTTCTTGTCTTCTCTTTTTCCTTTTTTCCATCATTCATTTTTGATTATTTTCTGTTCTCCTCTTTTCTTCTCTATTCTTTTCCTCGTCATCATTCATCTTCAATTATTTTCTCTTCTGTTTTCCATTTTCTTCTTTTCTCTTTTCTTCTTTCTTCTTCATCTTCTTTTCTCTTCTTCTTTCTTCTTCTTCTATTCTCTCTTGTCATAACCTGTTGTTAATATCAACTACCATCACAGCCTGTCTTTGGGTGTCTGTCTCAGATATACGGTTTCATAATTCAAATCTCTTGTCATGAGTATTTCCCATCAACTCGTCTCCACCAGTCTCATATTCACACATTCTCCTCTAATGAATACGCATATCCCATATCGTATGTTATCTGATATGTAGGCGCCAGCAGGGTGATGAGAGTCTATCTAGGCATTGTGGTGGTGATGACGGCAGTGATGGTGATGAGGCCGTGCACGTCTGGCCTTTGTGGCTTCTGTTCCACTTGTGTCCCAAAAATTTCGTCTGTATCTCTAGAGGACCGAGAAATCCAGAGGCCGCAGGTTGGCATGTTTTGGCGAGAACCTCAAATTGGTTTGTCTGGATGGATGGAGCGCTGGCATAATAATAAACATTTTCATATTATTTTTTATTATTTTTACTTTATTTTATTATTTATTTATTATTATTATTATTATTAGTAATAGTATATATATAATGATGTAAATATACTACATATGTATATTTATATAATAACATAAATTATATATAATTAAATACTATTATTAGTGTTATTATTAATAATAATATTTATATTAATAGAAAAATATGACATGTAGTAGTATTATTACACTTATGATTATATATATATGATAATGCTGTGTTTGAGGACACAGGAGTTAATATTAATGACATAATACAAATAATTTATTGAATTATTGATTATTGGTATTAGAATTATTTTAAAATTATGAAAAATTATACGATTATTAAATTGTTATTATTATCATTACACTCGATAATAACAATAATGTGATGTTTCTCAGTTTAATTGTTTTTGTAGACATTATTATTATTATTATTATTATTACATTATTATAAATATTATTATTACCTGGTGTATGAATGCTAATATTTAGTTGTTTTGCAGTAGAGAGATGTACCTGATGATGATGATGATGATAATAATAACAGTAATAATAATAGTAATAATAATAGTAATAATAATAGTGATCATTTTGGACAACTTAAGCTTCACTGACAAACACGGCGGCAAAGGAGAGCTTCAAGATTCTTCAGGTGTAGAGAAATCGAAAAGTGTGAAATATGAAGTATGATAATACTGAGGGACTCTTACTTTGCTCTTGTTGGATCACAGACCTGAATCAGCAGAAAGTTTAATTTGTGACTCAACAAGTTTCTCATAGATTTATTGAACTTTGTATTCTGAACGTTGTCATATTACACAATAGATGATGCTAATAATAGATATGTTTTTATTAATTTAAAAAATTGTTTGACTTATTATTTATGGAATCAATGAAGTGCATTTTGATCATGATATAAAATTGGTCTCCTTTAAATTAAATAGAGCCTGGGTTCATGGTGTTTGGTCACATTTATAATTTTCATTATATTACTTCTCATTTGTTTTATTTATGTATTACGTCTCATTTGTTTAAGAAAAGTAGGTAGCTAACTTATTGCACTTTTACCTTAGCACTAGTTATGCTCTTAGTTGCTTGTTTAGGAAGGAAATGCACTTATGATTTCTGGTGACTAGTAGTTTTCTTGCCTATCTATATTGAATGCACTTATTGTAAGTCGCTTTGGATAAAAGTGTCTGCTAAATGCCTGTAATGTAATGTAATGTAATGTAATTTCCTGAAATCTCATGATACATTTTTAGATTTCTTATTCTTATTCTTAAGAATGAGAATTCATAATTTATTATGAATTAAGTGTTTCAATGTGTCTTGAATAGTTTTATGGGTCCTGGTGTCATGACCTGCCCTACCCCCCCACGCACAACAGGCCACTTTACCTCAAGGTCACCTTACACTCCGCTACACTTTATAACTTATAATTTTTATACTTGATTATAATTTTTATACTTGATAATTTATAACTGGTACTTATAACTTTTGTACTTTATAACTTTGTACTTTTTCTAGTATTTGTACTTTATAACTTTGTAACTTTGAACTTTATAACATTGTACTTTTTCTATTATATTTTGTACTTTTTCTATTATATTTCTTGTGTTTTTTAAAATTATGTCTGTTATGTCCTTAGCATTAGCGTTAGGTGTCGAAGAGACACAAGAATTTCATTGTATACTTTTGCTTCTTGTGAACGTTGTGCATATGACAATAAAAAACCTTGAACCTTGAAACTTGAACCTTGAACCTTGAAATATAGAGGAAGCTGAAAAAAAGGTTTTTCCATTTTAAAATGAGATTCCTCCATTTGACAAAGTCAAAGTCACACCTACTCTTGAATTGGGAATTAAGACAATATCAATACTATGCTAGCATTTTTACAGACTGGACCCTCTATATTTGAGAAAATTAGAATACAATGTTTTATTTGTCTATTTCCAAGGAAAAATGTTCAGCAGCAGCAGAGAATATAGGTGCAGGTTGGAGAAGAAAAAACAAAACATTTACAACTGATCTAAATAAAATTAATTTAAAGTGTGAAATAAAATGTTTCTCTGTGGCTAAAATAAAACACCAGTATGGCTGTTCACGTCGATACATTTACAGATTTGCAGATGAAAACAGATTTAATGAATGTCAGGCTGTGATCTTTCCTCCAAATATCAGCTATACATATATAGCTGATATTTATATAAATAGAAGATATATAAATAACAGATTTGGAGGTGAAGTCAAATGGAAACAGCAGTGTCGCTATGCCTCAGTACACCAGTTGCTATTATTAAGTAATTAACATTCCACATGGTGCTTTACTTTACACTCATAATTAAATGTTGTGAAAGATGGATTTCTCCTCGGGGAGTCGAGAAGAAACGGGCAGCCCTGTAATTTATCAGCTGCCTTGTTGTAGGGAGGGAAACATGCCGAGGCCCAAACTCAACCTCAGACATTTCCATTTGACTTTTTAGACATTTAGCTGATTCATTTAGCCATTACAAGCAACCAGTAATAAGACTCAAAGCCACAGCATCCGGACATTAAATGATTAGATTACCTGGAACGACTATGAATGATAGAGAAGTGTTGGGTCAACAGATAAGGGACCGGGAGGAACATTTATTTTTTGTAAAACGAGAATGAAATTAAATTAAAAATCTTTCTAAATTGATACACTGAATTTAAGTTTTCCTACCTGAATTAATAGCTTGAATTAAATTGCATTCACCCCATTAAAAATATCATATTGTTTATTTTGAGAACGAAATTTACCATTGACATTACTACAATCAAACAGTTTAATTAATGATTTTTAATTATATTTGAACTTGGAAGAAAATTGCCGACCTGACTGGGATTAATTTAAATTGAGGAATTAAATTGATGAATTAAATTAAGAATACCCATTCTAAATTGATGAGCTAAAATTAAATTCCTTTTCTAAAGTGATTAATTGAATTTAAAACCCCTTTTCTCAATTGATGAATTTAATTTATAATACTGTTTCTAAATTGATAAAGTGAATTTACAATCCCCTTCCTAAAATATTTGACTTCAGGCTCCAGTTCCTAAATTGATAAAGTGAATGTAAAATCCTCAAGGCCCTTGGAAGTGAAAGACCATGTGCTCTGTGCAGCCTTACCTGCAGGTTGCTGTTCCTCCGGCGGGGGCTGCATCTGTGTCGGTTACACCTGGAGGAGCAGTCGAAGAAGTTACAGTCGTCATCGCTGGTGCAGTTCTGGTCCAGGATGTCTCTCATCTTCGGCTCGAAGAACGCCATGTCCACGTCGATGGCTACCACCTGCAGCAAATAACACAGAGTCACATCTTCACCACAGACTCAGGGGAGGGACACATGGCTGTTGTTGGACATGCATATACTGTTGCAGGGGATCAAGCTTGTGACCTTTCGGTTATGGGCTAGCCTCTGTCATAGATCACAGCTTGGTTCTTGGTTCTAAACTTACGTCTCCCTTTACACCTGTGTTAACATGCTTCCTGGATTGTAATCGGATAACACAAAAGGGCATAAACTGGTTTAAATCCACTGAAGCTCCAATCCCCCAAACCTGCTCCAGAGGTGAGGAGAGACGCATTTGGACATTAACAACAAAGTGTAAATGCAATGCCTCTCCAATCTACATGTAGGAGCTAAAATGATGAACTTTCACATGTGGATGCAACCAGGAAATGGCCGCAAAACAGGCAGCAGGCAGCTCAGAGAGTAACAAACCGGTCACAAATGGATGTTCAGGGAAGAGGAAGAACAAGCGAGACGAGGTGTTTGCTGTTAGCTTTTAAGGATGGAAGTGTTACGAGAGGAAGTGACGGGTGTGACGATCTGCATTTTGGTGAAGGAAAGAGAACTTCAATGTGTCCAGCTACATCAGATGTAGACACAATCCGGATTGGAGATGTATGTTACCAGGAGAGATCGTCCTGTGACTGTACAACCATCATGTATGATAGAGAAGCACTAGGAAAAGAAATAAGAGCCAGGAGGAGCATTCTTTTTTTTTTTTCCTTTTAAACAAGACAGGACTATTTTCTATGCAAGCAGAGCAGGCTGGAGTGGGAGAGGGGGATGTGATGGAGGAGAGAGGGGGGATTCAGATGTGATCGGGGGGCAGAGGAGAGGTATTTCTTGAAGAGACGAATAGGGAGTGAGGATGTCAAACACACTCTGCAGCCTGTCAGGATAGCGCTGATTTAGTGTCGACGCCGTGAAACACGCAGACACATTAATAACGGTGTCAGAGCAGCGATTCAGTCAGGAACCCAACTTCTGATGTTTAACTCCACGCCTCTCAAAGCTGCTCGTGGGAGTCGAGCCAACGAGACACAACGTGGAATCTGATTCAGTCCAACTTTAGTCTGACATTGCAACCGTAACTACCTACTACTACGTAAGAGCCTCGGTCTGGACTCCAGATCAAACGTGATTAAAGTTCCTTTCTGACTCCCCAAACTCTGAAGTCTGAAGGTGATTGAAGGACCTTCTGACTGTCCCTCAGTCTAGACTCAAGACTAACGGTGATTTAAGGGCCTTTTGACTGTTTCAAAGTCTAAATCCAGGACTGAAGGTGGCTGAAGGGTCCCTCTGACTGACCCACCATCTGAACTCGACACTGAAGGAGACTCAAGGACCTTCTAACTGCTCAAAAGTCTTAAGATTGTAGTTCAACAGTAGCTGATAATGTGATAATGTACTGTGATGTAGTGGTAAATGAAAAGGTGGGTCAGTGATCAGTGATCATCACGAGGCAAACCACCGGCAAAATCACTTTCAGACATTCATTATTTTATGTGTTTTTTCCTTAGAGAACCAGAATCATCATATAACCGATATTTGTTTGATACTACTTGATAAGATGTGATAAATGTAAAATCGAAACCTGGAGGTAAAATGAGTTTCCTCAGGTTTTTTCAACCAGTGCAGATCTCATTTTGGAAATCGGATTATATATTAGTCCTCTATTATTCCTCCTTATTATTCTTCTTGTGAACAAAGTTGAAGTTTGTTGTTTTAGCTCTGAAAATAAAGCCCAGCTAATGAGCACAGCAAAGACAACTGGAATTCCTTCGGTGTTTACACGGAAAGCCGAGGAGCCGTTTAATCATCAGAGCGTCTGGAGGGTTTGGGTGGAGACGCAGAAACCCTCTGGTTGTTTTCCCAGCGGCGTCTGATGGTTTTATGGTTCATGCTGGCTGCGAGAGGCACCGGGTCATGCTTTCATTACTTCAACACCATGTCAGACCTCTGCTGGCCTCGCGCCAACACTCTCACAGCGCTGAATTACAACTGGTTTGTCTTTGACAGTCCAACAGCAGCCGTATACCGACGGAAAACAGGCAACAAACACGAGGCCAAACGGGGAGGAAAGAGCAGAGGGCCTCATTATGGCCTCGTAGTGTTTTGCCTATAAAAGTGCTGCTATGGAAACAATCATAATAAAGAGTAACAATTCACTGTTTGTAAAGCCAGCGCTGTAAACAAGAAATAATAATGCCCTCGCCTGCAGCCAACAGAGCATCATATCATATAAATTATACATGAAGCCCATGGTTATTTCATTATGTCCTTTATTAACTCAACGTCGGTATTTGCCTGATTTAACCCAAGCCAGTTGTACAGAACTGGTTAGTTCCCCTCTCCCCTTTGCTCTTATTCCATCTGTTTTCATTGCATTTCCCTTTTTTCATGATCATTTTACTCCTTGTTTCCGGTTGCTTGTAAATTGCAATTTGAACGCACATGACAGCTCGTCTGGCGTCCAACTCACCGTCAGGTCCGTCCTGATGGCGAAGTTCTCCGGTTTGATGTCGCAGAGGTGCAGCCTGTGGGTGAAGTCATTGTCAAAGTGCCACACCATATCCAGGAAACTCAGCGCGATGCGGTGCACCATGTCCCTGGTGCTCCACCTTGCACGGGGGTAGGCGCCGCCTCCCTGCCCCCGGAGCCCAGGAGCAGCCACCTCGTCCAGGGAGAAGATGTTCTGGTCCCAGGCGTGGCCGGCGGACAGGTACTCCACGGCGTAGAAATGGCCGCAGGAGCCGAGCACCTTGGCGACGTGGGTACTGAGGTCCTGGAGGACTCTGGAGAACAGAATAGAATAGAATAAAATGGAGAAAACATATTATGAATCAGGTTTAAAGGGACAATGAGTTTGGTTTTTACTGCCCCATACCAGAAAATGACCATTTTCACCGGCTCATGGATGCAGGGCGGAGGCTAAAAATCCTCGTTCTCAAGACAGAACATCAAAGACCAAAACAGTTTTACTTTTCAGTGTCCAGCAGGGTGATGGGTCACCTCCTACTAGACGTTTCTGGTCACTTTGGGAGAATGGGACTTCCTTGTTTGTGTCAT
>JAXDDW010000093.1:1890000-1965662 GCA_034670385.1 Hoplostethus mediterraneus
TCAGGTCCCATCAGGTCCCATCAGGTCCCATCAAGTCCCATCAGGTCCCATCAAGTCCCATCAGGTCCCATCAGGTCCCATCAGGTCCCATCAGGTCCCATCAGGTCCCATCAAATCCCATAAGGTCCCATCAGGTCCCATCAGGTCCCATCAAGTCCCATCAGGTCCCATCAAGTCCCATCAGGTCCCATCAGGTCCCATCAGGTCCCATCAGGTCCCATCAGGTCCCATCAAATCCCATAAGGTCCCATCAGGTCCCATCAGGTCCCATCAAGTCCCATCAGGTCCCATCAAGTCCCATCAGGTCCCATCAGGTCCCATCAGGTCCCATCAGGTCCCATCAGGTCCCATCAGGTCCCATCAAGTCCCATCAGGTCCCTTCAAATCCCATAAGGTCCCATAAGGTCCCATCAGGTCCCATCATGTCTCTCTCTCTCCCTTTCTCAC
Source organism: Hoplostethus mediterraneus (assembly GCA_034670385.1). NCBI lineage: Eukaryota > Metazoa > Chordata > Actinopteri > Trachichthyiformes > Trachichthyidae > Hoplostethus > Hoplostethus mediterraneus. The sequence goes on from JAXDDW010000093.1 coordinate 1,890,448, forward strand.
TCTCTCTCCCTCCCTCCCTCCCTCTCTCTCTCTCTCTCTCTCTCTCTCTCTCTCTCTCTTTCCATCTCTCTGCATCTCGTTCTCTCTCTCTCTCTCTCCCTCTCTCTCTCCATCTCTCTCTCTCTCTCTCTCTCTCTCTCTCCATCTCTCTCTCTCTCTCTCTCTCTTACTCTCTCCATCTCTCTCTCTCTCTCTCTCTCTCTCTCTCTCTTCTGTCAGTATGATTGGTCTCCTCCCTCAGATAAAAGCTGCAAGTGTCCTCTCTTTATCGTGGGCTGTGTGTGTGTGTGTGTGTGTGTGTGTGTGTGTGTGTGTGATGACGGACTAAACAGGAGTGGGAGGAGAGGTGATGAGAGTCAAATGAGACCCTGCCATAACCACCCCCCCCCCCCCCTCCCCCTTTTTACCCCCACCACCCCATCAACCCCCACTCTCTTCACCCCCCCACCCCACCTGGGCCCACACTGTCTCTCATCAGACACAATAACTACTGCTGCGTGTGTGTGTGTGTGTGTGTGTGTGTGTGTGTGTGTGTGTGTGTGTGTGTGTGTTGATATTCATCTTCACAAAATTACTTCCAAATTAAATTGAGAATTTTTTTCCCATCGATGTTCTTTTCTGTCCAAACCAAATTGAAGATGTTTTAATGGAACTGATCTCAAGACCAATTTAAAAACCAAGACATGGAAACAAATCTGACTAAACCAGCCTGAACGTCTGCTGAACGTCTGAACGTCTGCTGAACGTCTGCTGAACGTCTGCTGAACGTCTGCTGAACGTCTGCTGAACGTCTGCTGAACGTCTGCTGAACGTTGTGGAACTAGAGATGGGCAGAATGAGAAACAGGACAACATGAAATAGTAAAGAAAACTTTAAATAGTGGAACCAGAGACGTGAAGTCCAGCTGTGTTTAGTGAATCTGACCAGTAAATAATTACATTTCATATTGAGTTTTACGGTCAGCAGATTTCACATCGCAGCAGGAAGAAAAGAGATAAATGTCCTGATGTTTGAGTCCTGGAGGTTATGATGTACAGGTTCGACCTCAACGCGTTAAAACACCATATTAACTCAGCTTTGGAAACGGTTCTGATCTGATGTCAGGAAGATGTTTTGGTGCTGATCTCACTAAACGACGCAGGGACTTTTATTTTGACGTTTTACTCACACAGGTTTTCTACTCAACGTCTGAATGTGTTTGTGGTTTCTTGTAAAAAGTTTACACAAATTATGCGGCGCCACCCCCACCCTCCACCCCCACCCACCACCCACCACCCTCCACCCCCACCCACCATCCCCCACCCTCCACCCCCCACCCCCCACCCTGCACACGTCTTGACACCCACAGCAGCGGTTTGTTTGGAATCAACAGAAGACGTTGCCAAAATCAAATGAACACTCACAGAGTATCACTTTAATGAGAAATTAAGTTGACAGTCGGTTCACATCTGTGGTTAGACATCTGGCTGCTGCTTTACGCCCCCCAGCCCTCCACACACACACACACACACACACACACACACACACACACACACACACACACGTCTGCGTCCTGGGTCGTCACTAATAGGAACCTGATCTCACTCATATAAAACTCCTGTAAACACAAACGGAGTCGCAGCGGGGTGAGAGTCTGACTGTCACCTTGCGGCTGTGTAACCGGACCTCGTCTCTCCAGGTCGACGTCACGACAACAACGTCAGCAGGAATGTGAACTTTAGCCTCCAGCCTGAATTAGACACAACAATGCGTATAAAACAGTAAGCTCAGGTACTGAATCACCGGGATCCAATCTGGATACGAGTCAGTGGTCACAGACACACTTTGCTTTGTGTGGAAGTCAGCTGCACCGACAAATCAAGTATATCTATATAAATATCTAATATCCAGGCGCTCTTTTGCTAAAAGTAGAAAGACGTTTTTATCTTCGATCCTTCTGGTCCCAGCCCGGGACGCCGGTCTCCTCGGAGGCCCCGGTCTTTGTTCCAGCTCTTGGTGATCTGGCCTTCCCATATCCTCCCATCCCTCCCATCACTCCCTCCTCCTCCCAGCTGCTTCCTCCCAGCTCCCGCCTGCAGCTTGTAAACGTTCCCGCCGCGCTGTTTAGAACGGACCGCTGGGCCGGGTAATGGTGTGTGTGTGTGTGTGTGTGTGTGTGAGAGAGAGAGAGGGAGAGGGAGAGAAAGGGAAATGTGTGTATTCCTGATGTGTGCAGTGTTTGTGTGTGTCGGTTGGAGAGTATAAATCTAGTGTATGTGTGTGTGGTTCGACTGATGAGTGTTTCCTCCAGAAGTTATTAACAGTGAATTCATTCAGACACTAAAACTCTCCATTGAAACTCTTTTAGTGTCAGCAGCTCTTTAGGCATTCAATGGAAGAGACACTACAAATACAACTTTATTGAACAATTCAATTAAAAAGTATTTGCAAAGAACATAAAAAAATCACAGATGGACGACACTGATTGGCTGATATCTGATAATCATAAAAGACCATGTATCGGTCTAGTATCAACGTTTACACATTCACTTCCCTGATGCTGAGCTTCATGTATGCAGTTTGTCTTTGGGGATCTGATGCATGTGATGGATGTGATGGATGTGATGGATGTGATGGATGTGATGGATGTGATGGATGTGATGGATGTGATGGATGTTATAGATGTGATGGATGTGATAGATGTGATGGATGTGATAGATGTGATGGATGTGATAGATGTGATAGATGTGATGGATGTGATGGATGTGATAGATGTGATGGGTGTGATAGATGTGATGGATGTGATGGATGTGATAGATGTGATAGATGTGATGGATGTGATGGATGTGATAGATGTGATGGATGTGATAGATGTGATAGATGTGATAGATGTGATGGATGTGATAGATGTGATGGATGTGATAGATGTGATGGGTGTGATGATGTGATGGATGTGATGGATGTCGGTGAATGGTGGAGTCCAAGTGAACAACATGGATTCAGTTTTTGCTGAATCCATGTTTTTGCTGAGCGTTTGTCCGACTCCCCCGAAGCTGACGACAAATGGATTTGGACAAGTCGGCTCCGGACTTCGAAGCATCAGGAACCGTTAATGAAGTCTGGATCCGTCTGCCAGACAAAGACGGCGTTTAATCAGTGTGGCGTTTTCACAAAAGTCATCTGATTATTGTGAAAACGTTTTGTGTCCTGTCACATTTCATGCATGTGAAATCCCACGAAAGGCAGCGAGGGCAACCAAAGACGAGACCTTTCGGAGGGTATTATTCACAGTCAAAGACGGCCTTTGTTGTGCGTGGCGAGCCCAGACTGCAGCCTGACATTCCATAACCGTAAAGCCGAACACACGAGCCTTAAAAGGCACATTAAACAGCCTAATGACATTCCTCTGTGTATTCAGCCTAAAGGACCAGATTAACCAAGCATGCAACACAGCAACAAGAGTACCAGGAGCCCAACTCCCAGTAATGAGAGAGGGTTGAACCGCAGGTCAAGCGGTTCCTATAGAATTACCTAAAACTTTAGTTGCTGAGGTTGGAAACGTTTTTCAGGAATCAGGAGCTGGAGGCGTTTTACTGGAAACCAATCAAAGATATTCTGTGGGAATATCGCCAATTGGTACTTTTTAGAGAATAGTCCTTAGTGTTATAAAGATATCGAATGATGAACGTCAGAGGTTTTGATAGAAAGCGTAGTAGAAATAAACTCTTCAAGTGTAGCTGGAAAACATGGCAGCAGGTTATCTCTCATGTCTCTCATGTCGAGTGGTCTCATATATTTCATATATTTCGGTAGATAGGTGATTAAAATGACTTCACCACTTCACGTGTGATTTGATCAGATACCAAAATAACGCGTCACTTGAAAGACATTAAGTGGCTCCTTAAGCTTCTCTGAAGTTAAAATGCTTGTTTTGTATAGCAACAGCACACACACACACACACACACACACACACACACACACACACACACACACACACACACACACACACACACACACACACTCATGTCTGAATTGGCCTTCTCCATCCTCCTTAGGTCTGGAGTGTAGAGAGGAAGTGATTACTGTGGTGGATCGGCTGCAGAGAGACAGACAGCGTTGTAATCAGACTAATCTCCTTATAGCATCGTTAGTTCAAAATCTCAACTGTGTAAAATGAATTATACTTGTAGATCAAGTTGATTATGGATCATCGTGGAAGGAATTTAGTCTTTCTAGTTGTTTAAACCTCTACATGCTACATGCAGCTGATGCTGTTATAACAGTAGAATGATGCGCTTTACCTCTCAACTAAAGAAGAACTGGGTAGTTAGCATGAGCAGCGATAGCCACCGTGGCTGAACAGACAGAGAGAAGAGCGCCACCTACAGGAACTCAAACTCCATCAACAGGAAATCCAAGGAGAAAGACGTCACAGTACTGGACACACTGTTTGATTGACAGGTGATCTCTGGGAAGAGCAGTGAGGAACACTACAGTGAAGAACACCACAGTGAGGAACACTACAGTGAGGAACACTACAGTGAAGAACACCACAGTGAGGAACACTACAGTGAAGAACACCACAGTGAGGAACACCACAGTGAGGAACACCACAGTGAGGGACACCACAGTGAGGAACACTACAGTGAAGAACACCACAGTGAGGAACACCACAGTGAAGAACACCACAGTGAAGACCACCACAGTGAGGAACACCACAGTGAAGAACACCACAGTGAAGAACACCACAATGATATAAAATAAAGACATGACGTTTTTTTTTACATTACAGGCTCGGGGGAACTGAACAAGAACGCAAAATTACATTTGGCCTGGCAAAATCATTACCCACAATGCCTCAGCCAGTGTGCTGTTTGTAGCCGGCCTGCTTGTCTTTGGTCGGTGGAGCGAATCGGTGAGCGGCGATACTGCAGAGACAGACTAGACCGGCATGACAGGAATGTCCTCATGGAGAGGCCCTTAGATGTCCCATTACACCACACACACACACACACACACACACACACACACACACACACACACACACACACACACTTGTTTTACTATACTTGTGAACCTTGACCCCTGACCCCTAACCCTAACCGTGATGCTAAGCTAACACCCAGAGTGACCTCACTTTGTAAAAATGTCCAACAAACTGGCTGGAATATCGTCAGGAGTGACCTCTGGGCCCCGGACACCCCCGCGGGCCCCTGACACCCCCGCGGGCCCCGGACACCCCCGCGGGCCCCTGACACCCCCGCGGGCCCCTGACACCCCCACGGGCCCCGGACACCCCCGTGGGCCCCTGACACCCCCCGCGGGCCCCGGACCCCCCGCGGGCCCCTGACACCCCCACGGGCCCCGGACACCCCCGTGGGCCCCTGACACCCCCGTGGGCCCCGGACACCCCCGTGGGCCCCTGACACCCCCGCGGGCCCCGGACACCCCCGTGGGCCCCTGACACCCCCGCGGGCCCCGGACACCCCCGTGGGCCCCTGACACCCCCGCGGGCCCCGGACACCCTTTACCTAAAGGCTGCATTGTTCATCGTACATACGTATTGGCAGCATCACACAGAAACCTCCAACCTCCAGCTCAACAACACATTTTAAAATCTCGCTCCTCTTGTTGTTTTTACGTTCATGTGTTTGGAGGCGAGGTGCTCGGGGGGGAGGTGCTCGGGGGGGAGGTGCTCGGAGGCGAGGTGCTCGGGGGGGAGGTGCTCGGAGGCGAGGTGCTCGGGGGGGAGGTGGTTTTAAAGCTCGTTTTGTTTGAAATGATATTCAACACTTGATAATTGTCCTCGTTGTGTTGGACTGAGCGAGGACTGAGACCTGGAGAACAATGGGCTGGTTTTCATGAAGCATGTGGGAGCTATGGAGTGTGGGTTGGACGGCTAGAAGGCCAAATGCATGCATTCACCCCTCCACGTGCATGTACACACACACACACACACACACACACACACACACACACACACACACACACACACACACGCTTGGAGGCTCGCGTACAGGCTCTCTAGAGCTAGTAGAGGGTGGGAAGGCTGACCTGAAAACTACACACACACACACACACACACACACACACACACACACACACACACACACACACACAGAGCTAGAGTGTGGGTGGACTGGGTGACCAGGAGGTCAGTTCACTGGAGGTTCAGGCTGATCCCACAGCTGGTGAGTCCAGAGCCCCAGAACACAGTTCCTCTGGTCTGATCCAGTATGAGAGTTGACTTGGTTGTATTTTAGTATCTGGTTGGTTCAGGTTCACACTGACCAATCACAAGCCAGCCAGAAGTCCCATGACTCCCCAGCAGGTGGTTGAGAGTCCAGACCAACCTGGTTCCAGTCTGGAACTTGATCTACCATGATGGACTTGTCTGCTCTTCTCTGGTGTTCATACCAGTTAAGAACACATGAAGAAACATCTGGACATGACTGACCAAGTCTCCTTCTACCCATAATGCCTTGTGTTCTGGGGTGGTTTCCTGTAGCTGGTTGGATCCTGTTCTCTCTCCTAACGAACCACCACAGTTCTCTTCTACCCATAATGCCTTGTGTATGACTGGCAGATATCCACTTTTGGTGATAAATATCAGGCTAATATTCCCCTTTTATTAAAAATTGGATATCTGCCAGTCATGTTGTCCACCTCCTTTTTATTATTCTTTTTATTTACTTTATTTACTTTTGTCTTTAGTCTCATCAGTCTGGTTTCAGTGGAGAGTTTTAGTGTCCATGATGGTCTGAATGATTCAGAGGCTGAGGAGAAGAAAACTCTGAGGGAAATTCTCTGGATGTTGGGATCAAAATCAAAATCAAAATATTAACTATCCACTTCATGTCGGTATCGGTTGAACCCTGGAAGTTCAAATGGTCTTTCCAATACTTCTCCCTCCCACTGAGAAACATCATGAGGTAGGTAGGAATGCTACGAATACATAACACATGCACGTGCACGTGCACACACAAACACACACACACACCTGGCAGCAGGCTCTCTAATGCCTCTATGTGAACCACTAAACTCTAGCGTGCATTGCGGCTCGGTCTGATGTAATACCTGGATTAATCCCATTCCCCTGTACTTAGACCGCTCCATCAGCTCCCTCCATCCCGGTGCGGTAGCCCCGACGACAGGTTCAGGAATGTGAAACTGCAGGATTTATGGAGTGTGTGAGTGTTTGTCTCCCGGGGCAGAGCAGCACCCTGAGGTGACGATAGAGAGACACTCGGATTAACACGTAGCGAGAGGAGGAAGGTGAGTGAGGACACCGCCTCCAGCTCGGCTGAGGCTCGGCGTCGGATCAACCCACCGCCGCACCAGCACATTAGCTTTACATTTTGAAGCGCCGGGAGTGAGAAGTGAGTTTGCTGGTCGGGTCGTGAACCAGCGTGAGCAGCTCCAGGGCCGCATCTCAATTCTCTTTTCAAGCGGCCCTTGTCGATTTCCATCTTAAGTGTCGGTCTGTTCCTCTAATAACTCGAGTGACCTTTCTGAGATCAGCCGAGGGAGCCAGCCAGCAACGTTGTAGACCTCAGGAACACATTTTTCCCAGAATGCATTGCAATAGATCGTAATTTCCTGCCTGTGTACGCAAACAAAGAATATTCAGTGAATTGTAAACTTAACAATATCGTATAGAGAGATTTGAAATAAATTAGCTCAGTCCACATTTTGTTAAAGTGGAGGAGTTCCATGTGTGAAAGGGGAGGGGCTCCATGTGTTAAAGGGGAGGGGCTCCCTGTGTGAAAGGGGAGGAGCTCCATGTGTTAAAGAGGAGGGCTCCATGTGTGAAAGGGGAGGAGCTCCATGTGTTAAAGGGGAGGAGCTCCATGTGTTAAAGGGGACACACAAAGCTCATCTGAGCTTCTAAAAACACCCAGCGAGTTAAAACAGTATCTGGTTTGAAGCAGAAGTTTTTGGGATTCATCCTGCTAATCTCTCCTAACTCTCTCCTTTGTCGCATGTCATACCTGCCTCGCTCTCCTTTCCCTATCTAATAAAGGCATATACAAAAAAAAAGAAATTAAAATTGGCACAAAGTGACTGACTGACTGGTTGACTGACTGACTGGTTGACTGACTGACTGGTTGACTGACTGACTGGTTGACTGACTGACTGACACAAAGCAAAGCGCCTCCAGCAGCCTGGGTTGTTGTGTTAGCGTCCCCGCCGCGGGTGATTCATAGTCACAATGTCACAATGATGCAATCAGAGAGCTAATGTTGCTTTGTGCGTCCCTGTGTGGAAGGCGGGGGCGTTGAGCGTTGAGGCCCAGACCTGGTTCCAGACCTGGTTCCAGACCTGGTTCCAGACCTGGTTCCAGACCTGTCAGGAGTCTGGTGGAGGACGGAGCTGCAGGCAGGACGTTCAACGAGTCGACAAAAGAGCTGCTGGATTCTGAGCGTGACAGAAGGGACAAACACACCCAGGAACAAGAGGCTGATTTTGAGGAGCCTGGAAAAGATGTCTATCTCGTCTGCGGTTAACAGATGTCACGCCACTCGACTTGCGGTAATATTGATGTGCACGTGCGCGTGCGCGTGCACACAAAAGCTTTTTGTTTGAAGAGCTTGAAAGCGATGTCTATCTTGTCTGTAGTTATCAGATGTCAGAACTCACAAGGTGATATTGATGCACGAGGCTGCATGCAAACACACACACACACACACACACACACACACGCACGCACGCACACACACACAGACGAAAGCATTTTTGAAGAGATGCTATCTTAGCTGCTAACGGCCCCCTGACCCTGAAATAGTTTCTGAAGTGTCGTGCGTGACGCCAAGCGGTCGCCGACTGACCGGGAGGAGAGTGTGAATATTTCATAGTGGTTTAGAGTAACAGTTACTCTGCAGCGGTACTCTCCTAGTGTGGACACAAAGATCCCACCTAGATCCCAACACTCACTAGGAAAACATCCTAACAAGTTAATCAACCTAGTGTTGAGTTTCTCACAACATCCAACTGGTCACTAGACGTCTCTCATGTCACCAGGATCTTCTGACTGTGTGTCGTCCAGTTTTAGACCAGGCAGTAAATACATCATCACATGTTTAAACATCTGTAAACATCAGAAATATCCACCAGAGAGTCCAGATGGACAAGATGATGCTCTACTAAACTACAACTAAGTACTGAGGTGCGGAGGCTCAATCAATTGTACAACAGCAGCCTTCATAGAACTGGTAATCTGGTATTTCTTCATAAGAAAACAAGATCTGCCACTAGGGTGACGTGGTTTCTCTTGCTTCAGGTGCAAATCACCTTTTTCAAGCATTCAATGCATCATCATTTTCTTAATATTAGTAGTGACTCATCCCGCCTTGTTTCAAGATGCTGACACTTCTGATCCTGATACTTAAACTGCGTTGGAACAAGATTCTTTTTCACAAATTATTTTCAGACAATACATGATTACATGACTTATGATGGACTTTTTTTTGCATTATTGAGATCTAGGTAGAAACCTGATGTCCAGTTAGACCTTGAGGTCGTACAGTTTTAGGATTTAAACCCCTCTTGTTATAGACTGTAGGGTTTTAGGGTTTAAACCCCTCTTGTTATAGACTGTAGGGTTTTAGGGTTTTAGGGTTTAAACCCCTCTTGTTATAGACTGTAGGGTTTTAGGGTTTAAACCCCTCTTGTTATAGACTGTACGGTTTTAGGGTTTTAGGGTTTAAACCCCTCTTGTTATAGACTGTAGGGTTTTAGGGTTTTAGGGTTTAAACCCCTCTTGTTATAGACTGTAGGGTTTTAGGGTTTAAACCCCTCTTGTTATAGACTGTAGGGTTTTAGGGTTTAAACCCCTCTTGTTATAGACTGTACGGTTTTAGGGTTTTAGGGTTTAAACCCCTCTTGTTATAGACTGTAGGGTTTTAGGGTTTTAGGGTTTAAACCCCTCTTGTTATAGACTGTAGGGTTTTAGGGTTTTAGGGTTTAAACCCCTCTTGTTATAGACTGTAGGGTTTTAGGGTTTTAGGGTTTAAACCCCTCTTGTTATAGACTGTAGGGTTTTAGGGTCGCCCCCGGCTACAGAGGAAGGTTTTCATTGCTATGCACCGTGGACGTCTTGGAGAGAGTTTCTGCAGCTCTCTTTTAAGCGTCTCTTTCCTCTCTCTCTCTCTCTCTCTCTCTCTCTCTCTCTCTCTCTCTCTCTCTCTCTCTCTCTCTCTCTCTCTCTCTCTCTCTCTCTCTCTCTCTCTCTCTCTCTCTCTCTCTCTCTCTCTCTCTCTCTCTCTCTCTCTCTCTCTCTCTCTCTCTCTCTCTCTCTCTCTCTCTCTCTCTCTCTCTCTCTCTCTCTCTCTCTCTCTCTCTCTCTCTCTCTCTCTCTCTCTCCGCCCACGGCCAGACAGCAGAAATGCTTGAATACCGATCAAGACACCGTGGCGGTGTTTGGACGCCGTCGGTACGGGGAGGTCAAAGGTGAGTCCTGGAGGATCAGAGCAAGGGTGGACGTGTCCTGCCCAGTGATGGAGCGCAGAAGAAGAAGGAGGGCGGACCGTGACCTCCAGTTGCTGCTCATCACGAGGGAAGCAACCACCAATATTAATACATCTATCATATTTTAAGAAGAGCAGTTTGATTCTATTTCTCTGATCAATTTAAAGTCAGTTTCGTTCCTCTCATTTAATAGAGTGACTTCGGCTCTGTTCACACTGTTTTTTCTGTTTTTTTGGGTGACTGTTCATCTCTGATCTCGGTTGTAACTCACATCTGATACCAGTAGAGAAACAATAAAAGACATCACATCCGTTTTTTCACTTCCAGTTCTGACCAAACGCCAATCAAGTCTCTGTCTGTCTTTCTGTCCATCGCTGTGTCTCGTTGTCCTCCATGCTAACGCTGCTCAGACAAGCTGACAGCATGATGACAGCATGATGGAAAGTTTACTTGTTGTCGTGGCAACACTGACTCTACACATTCTGATGTGATTCTGATTGGAGCGTTCAAATACAAGTCTCATGTAGGTCACATGACTCGGGGTCTGATGTTGCGAGCAGGTTCAGTGTCCGAGGAGACTTTGACTGTTGATGGACACTTTGACATAGCGTTTGACCCCTTGACCTTTTGGTAACAGTATTCTCTCTACCCATCATGCCACACTGCTGCCACATCAGCCAATGGGCAGAAGCAGGGAGTAGGCTCCAGCTGCAGCCCCGGAGACAAGTCCGTGACGGAAGTAGGAAGTATGCACAACGGAAGATTAATAACGCAAATGCGAGAAAGCGAAACGCACGTGTGCAATGGTGTCGTGTTTCTCGTGACTTATTTTACAACGTACTTAGTACACATTTTTTAAGTTGGCTAGCGTTAATGAACTATAACTGTTTACAAAAGTTGTTTGTTATAGATAAAATTAACATCTTAAGATAACTTTTGAGTTTGCCTTTTTATATGGAATAGTAAAGATATCCTTTACAAAAATAAAAGCTCTTTTCTATCAGTTTTGATTTGGAATCGTTTTGGAATTCTAACAGTTCCTAAGAAATGTGAATGACTTAAATCATGTTCCATTGTCAACAGTATTCAGTGGAAGAGAGCTTGAACAATTACTAACAATTACTAATACATATTTCATTAATAAAGTTAAGTATCATTTAAGATGCTATAAAGGAATTACCCCGTAAAGCATTATATTATATTATTACACAAAACAGCACAATGTTTTTGTTTTATTTCAAATCAGTTTATCTGTGTTCATTGAAATAGAAAAATCATGAGGGACAGGTCAAAATGGCCACCTGCCAACTGGCCAACAGCTTTGAATGCTTTCTTCATGAATTTTAACAATACAGCAACATTTTAGATTTTATACAAAAAAAATATAACGGCAATGGCTAAGTTATAAGAAGTTTGTAAATTAAATTTGTTAAAAAATGTATAAGAAGTTTGTTAAAAAGAAAACACGTCACGCCACATGTGTTGTCACGCCAGGGACTGCAGCTGGATACTATTGGAAGCAGGGCCGTGACATTGTCAGAATAAAACAACATGTTTACTCATACTTACTCTCCTTCAAAATAAAGGACTTTCTTCTTCATGCTCCTACCTGACCATCTTCACTGTTGCTGTTTGAAAAGCATTTTAACTTCAGCACACAGCTTTAATCAGCCTTTCAATAGTTGCGTAGCAACAGCAGGAGTTCAATGAGCTCTAAGAGGAAGGGCGCCAGATTACTCATTTCACATTATAGGCACTTAGCCGACGCTGTTATCAGAACAAAGTACAAAGAGTGGGCAGGTGGGAGGCAGCTTCCATCACAGACTGTTCAGTAGATTTCCATCTTCTACAATCATTTCTATCAGGACACTTTGACAGGCCTCATAGTTGTTGGGCTGTAGTGGGGATTGAACCTGTGACCTTTCACTTACAATAATAGTAATAGCTGTAGTAATGTAAAAGCCTCTGTTGGTAGCTTCACACAGTTTTCCCTCACAATTGGAAGACTAAATGGTTTCTAGCGTCAAGGCTAAAATGAGGCTACACAGGGTTTAGGAGTGAAAGTTTAGTAGACGTCTATGAAACATAGAGCATCATCTACATCTGGACTCTGTTTGAATGAAGTGTGATAATATATTTACTGCTTGCTCTAAAACTGGGTGACACACAGCCAGAAAGATCCTAGGTGACATGAGAGATAAAACATCAATGACTAATGATGTTTCCCTGCCATCTCCCCAATGCATGCTGGGATAGCTTCCAGCGTGCCATGACCCCGAATAGGAATAAGTGGGCAATGAATGAAAATGAATGAAGAAATGGAAAAGCCAGTATTGCAGCATTCATGGTTTCTACAAATTATATTCTTCTGATATGAGGAGAAGTGCTAGGAACAGAAACACATTCGGTGGAGAAACAAAAGTGATTTCCTGCAGTAGGTTGCAGCACGACATCCTGGCAGTTTCATTAACGTCATGTGAGATTGATGGAGGCTCGGAAATACACTGAGCTGTGAATACTACATGAGGGGCCCGAGATCCATGCTGCTGATAAACATATGAAATGCAGCGGTGTGTGTGTGTGTGTGTTTCTCTGTGTGTGCTGCAACGATGATGTTAACTATGTAAATGTATTGATTATTGATCCGGTCAATAAGACGCCACGGACAAACATCTGAAAAGGAATATATATATGTATTTATTAGGGCTGTCAAACGATTAAAATTTTTCATCAGATTAATCACAGGGCCGCTGTGGATTAATTTAGGTTAATCACGATTAATACCCATTCATTATTAATTCTGTTTCATTTTGTGGGGGCAAAAAGACTCATGACAGAAGGCGATATCTACACTTAACATGTGTTTTATTTAAACTATAGAACAGATATGGTGTCCAGATATCAAAATTTAAAAAAAATAAAACATACCAACCACACCATATTTACCAACCACATTTTTTCTTTCTTTTTTTTTTAATCAACCAAATATCCATATTAATGTGGCCTCTTACTCATCTTTTAGCAGCTGCTGAGACAGACTAACTAGTTTACATTACCGGAGAGTAGAGCTGACCGCTTCTTATGTACAATGTTACCTGACTGAGAACAGAAGAACAGAAGAACAGAAGAACAGAAGAACAGAAGAACAGAAGAACAGAAGAACAGTCTCTCACACGGAACGGTGGTTGCAGGAGTGGCCAGATATTTGCGAGCCAGCAGTGCCTTCCTTCCTGCAGAGTGTGCAAACTACTTTATGTCGGTCGATTGTCCCGTCTTGGGTTTTTTTGTACTCAAACTTCCCATCGAGAGGACCAATATGTTGTTTAGAGTCGTCCATCTTTATCGAGTTGGTTCTGCCGCCCGATAGCGTTGGAGCACCAATCTGCGGCAGTGAGTGAAATTGTGGGATTTTGAGTCATTGTGCGCCACACGTTAATTGCGTTAAAAAGTTTCATCAAATTAATCATGCAAATTAATTAATCTGGATTAACGCGTTAATTTTGACAGCCCTAGTATTTATATATCCCGGAGCCTAGCAACCATCAGGACTGAAATTTCCACCCTCCAAGCGTCAGAAGAATCTGTTTTTGTTCAACGAGTTTCAGAACTTGAACGCCTCGGTTATATTCAGTGTCTGGTCTTTGCCTGTCCTCAAACCTTCAGGCGTCTCGTCGGTTAATTGGTGAATGTTGTTGCTCTCTAATGCTTTTCATCAGAGAGTAGCAAGGCCACTTTGACCTTTACAGACCGGATGAGACATGAATGAGTTTCAGAAATGAACTGAAGCTCGTTTCATCTCAGTGATAAAACAGAGTTGCTTGGTTCAGTGAGGAGGAGGATGAAGCTGCTGCTGAGTGACTCTGAGTTGTTAACACTTAAACATACATACATAAATATATAAATATATAAATATATAAATATATAAATATATAAATATAAATATAAATATATATGTTATTACAATGATGGAAAAACAACGTTAATATTATAGAGTTAGATTAGACTGGAGCACTCTTCTCTCACTAAATACTGTTAGAATGAAGAAGTCAGTGGAATAGAATAGAATAGAATAGAATAGAACTTTATGGATTACAAATAAAACTGTCAAAACTAAACATAGAACCACTTTTGGTGACCAACAGCCTGATGCTCTCTCTCTCTCTCTCTCTCTCTCTGTCTCTCTCTCTGTCTCTCTCTCTCTCTCTCTCTCTCTCTGTCTCTCTCTCTCTCTCTCTGTCTCTCTCTCTCTCTGTCTCTCTCTCTCTGTCTCTCTCTCTCTCTCTCTCTGTCTCTCTCTCTCTGTCTCTCTCTCTCTGTCTCTCTCTCTCTCTTTGTACTTCATAAATAATTTGAACTTGCTCCAAAATTCATTTGTTATTTAGAAAATAACTTCTCTTCATTCTCTTCACATCCTGGGTGGTTAATCTTTAATTCATAATGACCAGAATGCTTTCAGAAATTAATGGATAGTATACTCACACACACACACACACACACACACACACACACACACACTGTGTCTGAGTAGACTGGCAAACAAGCAAGTGGTTTGAGGTTTTGTGACTTTTGGAGGGTTGCCACGGGCAACTGGCAGACGGACAGGCCTGTACCCACAATGCACTGTTGTTCGGCATCGGGACAGAAGATACTGTAATGTCAGCCATCACCAAAGACACACACACACACACACACACACACACACACACACACACACACACACACACACACACACACACACACACACACACAAACACACACACACACACACACACACAGCAACAGTGGTAGGTAATTGATCAATGTGAACAAACCAAATACAAAAAAATCAACAAAGGAAACTTTTCCCCTCTGGTGAAAGAATATGGATCAATATGTAGGTACAGTATGGATCAATATGTAGGTACAGTATGGATCAATATGTAGGTACAGTATGGATCAATATGTAGGTACAGTATGGATCAATATGTAGGTATCTTATGGATCAATAAAGGATCAGTACGGCTGCATGAGCAGCTCTAGGTTGGTGCGTGGTGCGTTCACAGACCAGCTGTTGTTGGAGATCTGGACACTCTTTGAGACCGGCTCTTTTCTGTGTTGTACATGTTAACATGTTAATGTTCGTTTCATATTGTTACATTTCTTCCTCTTTCCAGTCGACTGGTTTCTTCGTCCTGCTGTCGGACTCATCAAACAACATCCATGTCTTTCTGTGGAGAAGGAGTGAGAACAGGAGTGAAAAACATCAGACCTGCCACCCGCCGCCGCAGCGCCGATTCGATGGAAAACACAGATCCAGCATTTCCATGAGATTTATCTCCTGTCAGATTTCTACATCCGCCCGGTTCATCTGTCATCTGAAGTCTTCCTAGTATTTATCCAGAGGGAACTCATCTCAACTTTCTGCCCGTCCATCAACAACCGCGACTGTCAGCTCCAAACGTCTGGATGTGTTTTGATCATTCTGGGGAGGGCGGAGTCTTTCCCCATGTCAGATGCTCAAATACTGCAAACACGGTGGCTGAACCTAAAACAACCATCTGTTTCAGTGTCAGGGTGGGAATTAACCAGCCACCAGCAAAGTACTCCAGACACCTGAATCATGGTGGGAGCTTTCAGGTCTAAACAACGTATTAGTGACATTATTCCACTATATTCCACTTATCAACTATAATTTTGAATGCCAAATGTCTGCATGTATTTTAATCCTTCCTTTAATCCCTAATCCTTTTTCGTTTCAGTCTCATCCTGAAGGCAAAAGGAAGCTGATAAATCTACTGAACACCCATAACTGAACTTGTTTCAAGATTTTTCTTGACACAGTTATTCTGACACAATGTGACACAAGTGAAACGACCTAATCCCACTAATCCCAATCAACTTCACAATCGTACATTACTCTCAACTCCGACTTTTAACTCAAATAACAAATATGTTTTCACTGTAGCGTTAAAAGAGGGCGGAGTCTTTTACCAGCAGAAGTTTTTATACCCGATTTAATTCAAATATTGGAAAGGGAATTTGTTTCCGTCAAATGGACCTGGCAGACATCTTGAACAGCCGGTGAGTAAATACAACTCAAAAATCTAAGTTGAGACGACATCTGCAGCTGCCCAAAGTCGCTACCTGCATCATTTTCTTCCGAAGCCGTTTTAATATGAATCGTTACCGCGCTATAATATCCTTACTGACGGTGAACTGCTTGCTGGGTAATTCCATCCGAGGTGAGTCCGTCCACCAGCTCTGTGTGTTACGAACGAGCCCGGCCACCCAGTCAGCCGCGACCCCTCCCTTCAACAGCTGCTGCCCTTCTCCAGTCACCCGTCCGTCCGCCGCATCCATCACCGCCTCCGCCGTCAACTCTAAACGTCTGAGTGTGTTTTAATCATTCTGCGGCGTTCTCGGCGACGCTGAATGTCCACAGTGTTCAGACGGTCTGAACTCTGGCTGATCCTCCTCCACTGTTGTTCATCGCCGGTCTCTGATGTTCAGCACATTCCAGGAGTGGTTTCATGATGAAGCGTTGTGGTTGTACCCACTTTCCCTCAACCCTCTACTTCTAGTTCAGTTGGTGATTTACTACGTTTCCCGCAATGACTTAGATCAGTGAAACATTTTCTGATATCAAATGATTGATTATCAATATCAATCAATTGGCCAGTTATCCAGAACAATACAAACACCTTCATGTGCCAGAAATGAAAGCTACATCACCAGTAGCTGTTTATAAGTGTTTTAGGGTGGATTTCTCTTTTAAAATAGTTTAATGAAATAAAATAATTTATATTCACTAATTACTACTTATTCATACTACGCACTAATTATTCCAATCAATCAATCAACTAAAACCTTTAACTCTTAATGTGAATGTGTTTTTGTCGTTCCATCTATTCTAGAAGAAGAGAGAAGAAGAAAGCATCCTTTATTAGTCACCCCACACACACATGAGCGCAGTCGTCAGCCATTGAACAGCACCTGGAGCAGTTTTGGGGTTTGGGGTTGCCTTGCTCAAGGGCACATCGGCTGTGTTGGTGGGCACCGTAGCAGCCATGTGATACCAGCCATTTTTCAATACCCAGCTCGCAGCTCGAATACACCCTCTTGGTGGTGCTGGGGATCGAACCAACGACCCTCCGGTGATGGGCCGGCTTCTCAACTAAACTAAATCTTTAATCCAATACCTGAAAGTGTTTTTATCGGAGGCATGCATTTCCCTGTTGACGTCTGGCTGAACTTCAGCTGACGTCAAATAGAAGAATTTAATAGAATACTTTCATTTTCAGGTAAATCGGTGCAGATCGTCACCTGGCTGAGAGGGTTAGCTGCAGCGCTCCTTTTTCCACTTCAGAATAAAATGCATTTATCTTGTGCATAAGAGACCTCCCATCCTCAAGTAGTGATAGTATGAAGGTTTTCTACCACAACACATACAGAGACATCAAATAACGAACGGAGTGAAGGAGGTTTTTTGATGAACTCATAATATCTAACCACTGTTGGAGAGGCAACCAGCCAACCAGCCAACCAGCCAACCAGCCAACCAGCCAACTGACTCAGGGGTCTGTAACACTTTACATTACCACTAACTACTAACTAGTAATATAAAAAATAACTAATAACTACTAAGAAGTAACCAATGGATTTGTATGTATCTGGATTTGTTCCTTGGACAGCGAACAAAAAAAGGTTGCATTTGGAGATTCACAATTTCTGCAGGAGGCCAGCGACGTGCTCTGCCAACCTTCAACATCCAAACAGTTTTTTATATCATCCCTAAGAGACGAGGGAGCCGAAGCATTGTGTTCTTCCTCCTGGACGTCTGCAGCTTTCAAAGATGGCTGCCGCCCTTTTTTTACCCAGCGTACATCTGCACATCTGCAGAAAGGAGACTTCAAACAGCCGACGTCCCCTCGAACTTTAACATCTTTTAGGCTTTTCACACTTGAATATGTTAGCCCAGAGTTAACTTAAACCCTGGGTTATAATAGCCCTGGGTTAACTTATACCCTGGGTTATAATAGCCCTGGGTTAACTTATCTCACATTTCACATTAGTTTTCTTTAACCCTGGGCTAACAATTGACCCCGGGTATTCAGTGTTCAGGATTTCACACTGTAAGCTTGTAGACCCCGGGTTAACGTTTAATGCTAATGTTTAACTCGCTGTTACATTCTAACCCCTGTTACATTCTAACTCCTGTTACATTCTAACTCCTGTTACATTCTAACCCTGTTACATTCTAACTCCTGTTACATTCTAACCCCTGTTACATTCTAACTCCTGTTACATTCTAACCCTGTTACATTCTAACTCCTGTTACATTCTAACTCCTGTTACATTCTAACCCTGTTACATTCTAACTCCTGTTACATTCTAACTCCTGTTACATTCTAACTCCTGTTACATTCTAACTCCTGTTACATTCTAACCCTGTTACATTCTAACTCCTGTTACATTCTAACCCCTGTTACATTCTAACTCCTGTTACATTCTAACCCTGTTACATTCTAACTCCTGTTACATTCTAACCCGTTACATTCTAACCCCTGTTACATTCTAACCCCTGTTACATTCTAACCCTGTTACATTCTAACTCCTGTTACATTCTAACCTCTGTTACATTCTAACCCCACAACGTTTCACAGTAGTGTTCTTAGCACCGCGTTTCGGGGATAGCAACACAAAAGCGGTGCTAACGCTGCTTCGTAGCAGGGTTTGTTAACCCAGGGTTAAAAGCGGTGTTAACCCTCTTTCAAAAATGCGTGAATGTGTTAAATGCTGCTTAGCCCGGGGTTAAATGCTTCCTTAACCCAGGCTTAAGAAAGAAGTTAGCCCGGGGTTAAGTGTAGTGTGAAAAGCATATAAGTTGTTTATTTCCGTGACTGTCATAGTGTCGTCGTACATACCTGCAACGAACGCTGCTTGCTTCCCTTTTCTTATCAACGTGACTTTGTGTCAGCCATGTTTTTATGTCTGTAGCCTCTTTTTTTTCTTTTTAGGGAGAAATAAATATTCTCCAGGACAGTATCATATTTTTCCCTTTCCTATCAAACGTACATCGGACATCGTCTCTATTTCCGTGCGTGGTGCGGTGAGGAGGTTTGCAGCTCACATTTCAACCTTCAACATCTAAACAGTGTTTTCATCATCATCATCCTTCCTTTGAGACGAGAGCTACGCCTTTGTGCCAGAGGGGAAAGGAACACCACTGAGTTCGTCAACATTTTCAGGTACGTCTGCTCCATTTGCCTCCTGGTTCGGTGAAATTGCCTTTTGATAGAAGTAGAATCCAAACTGTATATTGGAAAAAACACATTTCTACAGAAAGTCTATCTTTGGGGACAAATAATGGGATACTTATTTTGTCTTTGACACCTGAGCATCTCTGAGAGCAGCAGCAGGTTGTCAACAGCTTTCAAGGGCCTCGGGGTTGTGAAACTCTGTGTGTGTGTGTGTGTGTGTGTGTGTGTGTGTGTGTGTGTGTGTGTGTGTGTGTGTGTTCACAACATCTAATCAGCGTGTTCATGCATTCCTCTGAGACAGGAGGAAGGTCTGTGCCTGAGGGGACAGAGGGGCGATAACGCTGTCACAGGAAAATGTAGGTGTGTTTGTTTTGCATACCAGGACCTCTCACAACCCCCCAGTGAGTCAGGTTTACTGCCCCGTAGCACAAAGACACCATATATCTGGGATGTTGATCGGGTTGGTGATCAATACCAAGGAGTCAACCACTACTTGACCAGCTGCTGAGATTTCTGGCTACAAAACTCATTTTCCAGCCTGTACCTTGTTTTGGAGCAAACATTGATTAGCAGCTTACTTTGGAAAAATGTGACTTTATTGTTTGTGTCAATTACAGGCCACCGTAGCTCAAGGGGACAGGGGGAGGGTTAGTTATAGCAATGTTGTTGCAATTCCTACTGGTCACCAACAGAGGTCAATACAGGTCACACAATACTTAACTCACCTTTATCATAATCTTAATATTTCCATTATATTGAATACTCTCTACACTACATTAAGGCCCAATCCCATTTCTCATTTTCACCCCAACCCCTCGTTTTCGAGTCGCCCCTCGGAACAGAGTCACAAGCGGTAGTGGTTGAAATCTCCCCCTATGAAATGGGACAACCCTTCAAGACCCTGATACGTCATCGATGACATTTGCATAAACAGACACAACAAATTTGTTATCGGAGATTACTATGGCAATAATGGTTTTATCACAGTGACATTTATCTGATGATAGAAAAGCATGGATTCGCGATTCGTTCACAACTTATACTTTTCACGCTACTAATCGATCAAACAAGTCATCCAATAAAAAAGCCCACTGCTTCATTACCAGTCCACTTCATGACAGAATAGCGTTAGCGGTGCTCTGTAGTCTAGCAAGCCGTCCTAACGTTACCCTGCCAGTCTGCACTGATATTAGAGGAGCCGGAACAAGTGCAGCAACTTCACTGATGGACTTTAGTTATATTTCATCATATACCATCAAAGAGGGAAATGCGACATGTAAATATGTCAACATGCAGGACTGTCATGCACAAATCAGCCTAAAAACAATGTTGTAACGTAACTAACTAGCGAAGTAGAGACATCGGCATATTAGCGATTATTTGTTATGCTTGTTATAAAGAAACGGTCCATAATACATTGAAACGACATTAAACTAAGATAATACGATGGTTATCATAATTTAGCCATAATCTAGTCATACTATACTACAATACAATATACAGTATACAATACTGTAACAACTAAGTTTGAAAGAAAGAGGTCATAAAGGCACAAAATTGAGTTTGACCGCCAGATTGTGGAGGAACACCAGAGACATCCAGAGACCGAGGTGGGCCATAGGTGGACATGCTGTTTCTGGCAGGGAACAACCCAGTTAGGTCATATATAAAAGACAGAGGTAGGCCATAAAAAGAACGAGTCAGGCCATAAATAGGCAGAGGAATACCAGAGACATGCAGAGACAGAGTTAGGCCATAAATAGACAGAAGAGCACCAGAAACATCCTGATACTGGGAACCCCTACAACCCTGCAAAGGCAAGGGTTGTAGCTGATTGGCTGCCGAGTGGAACTACGTCATCCGATTGGTCTGATGTACGCGTGTCAGCAAAAACACCCACAACAAAGTATGAAAACTGCCACGAAAACACATGCAGCTTGGAGCTTCAGTTCTACAAACATTTTCTCAGAAATGACTCTCATTGGTTGAGAAGACCATGCATGTCATGAATGAACGACATTTCTATGAGTTCATGATAACGAGTTGGTTTTTTTACCAAAGCTGAAAGCTGGTGAGTCCAGCTCACTTGACCGGACTGACACCAGAATATAATGTGGGCCAACAGGGAGAATCTATCCGGCCCCATGATGTCGGCGGGTGAGCTTCAAGCCCAGTCAGAGTAGAAGGAGTTAACGTGTTCGCTAGAGACGAACGAGGACCGTCCCAACTTTCCCAAGAGTGTATTTTTATCCGTGTCCCATGACATCATGTCCTTTTACATAGCGGCCATATAAACTCATGATGTTGTTTTATGTGTGACCCACTGCTGAGAGCGCTGGACGCTTCATTATCAGGCTGACCGGACTAACTTTGCATCTGTCCATGTTTTGATGCATGACTGCTTGTGTTGTAGATTAGGGCTAAAGGCTCTCTTATGGCATTTGTGCTTCATTTATTAATATCCAGTGAAGAAGAACAGGTAAGATAGAGAGAGAGGATGACAGACTGGGGAACAAAGTTCATATCACTGATGTCAGAAAGAAATGAATGCCATTTCTCTTTCTCTTGAATTGAAAGTTTGCAGTATACGACCTTGAAACCTTAAAAACTACATCAATAAAATCAATAAAATAAGCATATGTTTTTGTAGATATGTGAACAATATCCTCCTTAGCGCTTCTGGACGATTTTGATTCCTGTATTATTTATTGTTTTCTTTTGGCATGAAATAAGCCACTGGGGGTTTCTCTGTCTCACCTTTCTTTCTTTTTTCCTCCTTTCTAAGTGTTTTATCATTTGTACGTATTTGAAAATAACCTAAACCTTCAACTCAACCCATCAGCCTTCATGCAACTCACAGCTACAAGTACCTGAATGAAATGCAGTTTCAACACGCTCTGCCTAAATGCGGTGTAATCCGCCGGTTCAAAGGGTATTTACAGGCAGGAGAGAGGAGGAAGAGAAGAAAGGGAGGATTGACAGGTTCAGGTTACCACAACACCTGAAGCAGTTAAGAGAAGCCAGAGCCATTCAGAGACCCGCTAACTGGCAGCGATGAGAGAAGGATTCGTTCTCAGCTATCGCTCAATGAGCCCAAAATCACTCTTGAAAATAAGCAGGAATAAAAATTTCCACAAAACTTGGACTGTGCAGTGGCTTTGGTCGTCCTCTTTCATGCATCCTGAATGAATTCTGTTACTTGCCACCAGAATATTCCTCTTAACTTCCAGCAGATGAAAAGAAAAACACGATACTTCCAAACAATTTAGTGCAGGAGCAACAGCGCAGCGTTCTGCAAGCATGCACTATTTGCTTACTTTGGATCTGTGTATTTACTCTGGATTTCATTGGTTGCCTCTTTGGATCTCCTGGAGGTTTAATAGCAGGAGGGATAGTTAGATCAGATCCTGCGTCCCGGAAAATGGATTTATCTAGTTTCCTAGTTGTTGTGTGATTATTTGTCACGTTGCAGTGGTGGAAAATACAAGATAAACATGGACAAATTAAAAACTGTGCGTGAGAGAGAGAGAATCATGTTTGTGGTGAAAGGAGGACGTGAAGAGAGAAAGGACAAAAAGAGAGACCGGAGGGGGAGAGAGAGACACAGTGGTTATGTTTACATGCTTCCTCCGGTTAAGGTCTTATTCGGATTAAGACGTTTCCATTTCATGAAGCTTTGATGCCCTGAGATTGAGTCTCTCTGCCGCCACTAATAAACCAGTGACCTCAATATGAAATGACCCTGTTAGACTGAGCAGTACGTCACTTCTAAAATACAGGCGAAAGAAATGATGATCCCAATAGTAATAGTCAAAAGTTGTGCTTGTCGCTATATTTTGTGCTGACATGAAATTGTACCCATAATGCCGTGTGGGTCTGAGTTTGTGCAGATGGCGGAAACCAAAATTGAAAGCAGTAAGATGTTTCCATGCTACAATAACCACTTTAATATGGGAGAAACCAGAGGCAGAAATAATCTCATTGGCTGAGTTAAACCTCAGTGGGCGGAGCCAAAGAACCACAGTTTTTCAGAGTTAGCTAACTGGAAAACTTGAATGGCAAAGAAGGAACTCAAAATATAACTAAAAATATAAATGCAATAAACATGGCATCCATGATGTTGGAAGGTCAGCTAGGCTAACTAGCTAACCTAAATAGCTATAGGCTAGTATGGCTAGTTTAACTCTTGTCTTTCTCACTGGGCTTCAGTCCAACACTACGTAGCCAGAAACACTGTGGTTCTTTGGCTCCGCCCACTGAGGTTTATCTCAACCAATGAGATTATTTTTGCCTCAGAGAAACATTAGTAGCACTAAAACTCCGACCTGACATTTTAACTGGATTAACCCAGTTTATTCTAACTGAGTTATGGCTGTACATGCGTCGACCCGAACAAGGTTGATTAACTGGGTTGAGAGACAATGAGAAAGAGAGAAGGACAAGGGAGTAGAGGATGAGATGGAAAGAGGGAAAGAAAGTGAGTAATTTAGCCGTCAGATGGTTTGATGATCCTCTGGCTGCCCACTGCAACTTAACTGAGGAGAATAAATCTAATGGAGAGAAAACAAGAGAGGGAGGCATGGATGGAGAAAGAGGAAGAATAAGAGAAAAGGAAGGATGGATGAAAAGATGAAGAATAAGAAGAGGAGGCAAGGGCAAAGAGAGGAGAGAATAAGAGACAGAATGGAGAGAAGGA
This sequence comes from Hoplostethus mediterraneus, assembly GCA_034670385.1. Lineage (NCBI taxonomy): Eukaryota > Metazoa > Chordata > Actinopteri > Trachichthyiformes > Trachichthyidae > Hoplostethus > Hoplostethus mediterraneus. The sequence goes on from JAXDDW010000093.1 coordinate 1,914,830, forward strand.
GGAAATAAAAGGAGGGAGAAGACAGAAGGGATTAAAATAGCTGAGAGGAGGTTCGGGCGAGAGAGAGAGAGAGAGAGAGAGAGAGAGGCTTCCTATCAGTAGATGTTGGAGTGGATAAGACGGCAGGCCATTAAGAGCTCTTGACCTCCGGTGCTTTATCTCCCTCCGCCTGCCTAACAACCAGAACAACCAGAACAACCAGAACAACCAGAACAACCAGAACAACCAGAACAACCAGAACAACCAGAACAACCAGAACAACCAGAACAACCAGACTATTTACTGTAGCTGCGACGGTCCCGGCAGGACTCAGAGACGATCCATGATAATTGATGGTGCTTTAAAAGTGTCGGCGCTGCGAGGCAGGAAAACACACGGCGGCTTTAGAGTCCTGAACTCTGAGAAACAAAGACGGTGTTTTGACTGTTGGTAATGCTGCAGAAAGGGCGGGTATCACCGAACCAGGCTGATAAACGATGCAATTAAGCCTTTTACCTGATGGGTTGCCGTGACAACAACTACACATGTTCAATTTGATTGATTTAAAGTGACATGAGGTTTTTACACGTTACACGTGGAATCATACTAAAAGGCTTTTACTGCCCCGCAGCACAAAATGACCATAATGTATCTGCAGGGGTTGATCGGGTTATTGATCAATACCAGTGACTCAGTGATCACTTCACCAGCTGCTGGGATTTCTGGATTTCAAAACTTTCCAGACTGAACAAAACCAGCCAACCATGCAAACAAATGCAAATACATTTCTCTCTCTGTCGCTCAAACTGCTGTCTTCCTCTAACACACACACACACACACACACACACACACACACACACACACACACACACACACACACACACACACACACACACACACAGTCCAGTCATTAAGCAGTCGCTCTGAATGGGAGACTCACCAGTCGGTGCAGGATCCTCTTGCTCTTGTCGTCGGTGCAGTAGTCGGACAAGATGGTCCTGTGGACAAACACCAGGCCGTTGAGGAACAGCCAGGACCCGAACCAGAGCAGGGCGAAGACCAGGGTCCCCCGACGAGACCACAGCCTGAGACCCAGCCACCTCAGCAGGCAGAGGCCGCCGCCGCGACCCCCTCCGACTCCAACTCCTCCAGGGAGCATGCTGCCGGTCGCCGTCCGCCAAAAAGGGAGGGTGGTCCGCCAAAAAGTGGTCGTGGTCCACCAAATAGTTGTGGTGGTTTGCTAAAAAGTGGTTTTGCTCCACTAAAAACAGGTAGTGATTCTGAAGCGTTTTGGTGTAGCAGTCCAAACAACCAAAAGGCACAGGAAATGTATTATCGGTTCAAAATGTCAAACAGTCCCTTCATACAAGAAAACCACTGAACTGCCTCAAACTGCATTTTCATTTCGATATTCAAAAATAAAAGCTTATTAATTGAATTTAAAATGTGACTTGGCCACAATTCTCTCAGTATTTAGTCCAATATGCTGCATCATTGTGTGAATGCAGTATTGTAGGAGAACACAGTGGAGTGTAATGTAGTACCAGTACGCCTTGTTGCATCAGTTACGCATCACAGTACTGTACTGCCGTTTAGCGCCGTTTCAAGTGTGTGTGCAGTGATGCTTCCCATGATGCTTTGCAATCAGGTACACACAGTCACAATGGATCCAGGACGCTTCGATCCAGACGCTGAGCTCGTTCGATCACGCGTGGGAAACCTCCGCTTCGCAGGACTGAAGCCCTCTCCTCCTCTCAGCCTCAAAAACCGCTCTACTTTAACAGAAGAAGAAGAGTAGCATCCATAATCACACTGGCGTCTTTTACATCCTGTTGGAGGTTTATTTTTCCACAGCGTGTCAATAAAAATCGAGTAACTGGAAATAAGCCAGAACCAGTGGGGTTAGCGCCTGATGTGTGAGTACTGACCTGTTCCAGTCCGATGTGGCATCTGACCACATACCACACACTCACATGCACAGCAGGGTGCACACACACACACACACACACACACTCTCTGTCTCTCTCTACACACACTCTATGACACACACTCTCTCTACACACACACACACACACACACTCGCAGCAGGACCTCTGCTTCCCCTCAGAGCTCAGTAGTGAGTGTGTGTCGTCCTTGTGTCGTCTCAACTCGCTCACGGTCGAACCGCCGCTGGGAATCTGCTGGAAGCTCCAACACACACAAGGAAAGAGAAACTCTGTGTTGGAAAACGAAAAGAGTGCTGGTAATATCCGAATAGATCCCTGGAAAAGGGAGAGATGCCAGGAAAACTATTCTGTATTGCTGGAAAGAGGTCCTTGGTCTCTGAAAAGACAGTTCCTTGAAATGCAAAAAAAGTTCCTTGATATTGGAAAGAGCGCCTCCAAACAGAAAAACATTAAACATTAGATAAACGGTGCCTTGGTATCTGAAAAAAAGGCTTTGAATCCAGGAACAATAAATTATTGATGTTTGATATTAGAGGAAGAGTGAAGTCATGTCTCGTTTTTCAGCTATTTGCTCTTTAAAACCCCAAATGAACTGAAACTTGATCACCTCAATCTAGACGTCACCTCCACATCGGTCCTCTTAGCATCTGTAGCGACAGACGGAAGACCAGATGTTCTGCAACTTCAAATTCTACACTTTGATATAACATGAGTTTTCCCAGCTGCAAAATCTTGATATCAGGTGAATTTTCCAGACTGTAAAATTTGTTATCAGACAGATTTTCCGGAGTCCAAACTCGGTTCACGAAGGGTTCAGAGGAGGATCGATTGTCCGGGTCAGTAAAGGGAATCTCTAACTAGCACCGAAGCTTTCAGAGTTTCACAGGAATGCTTGTCAGTTGCTTGTCAAACTTAAAACGAGTTGACTCGGAGTCAGAGCGGTAGAGGAACGTTTCAGTTGTTATTCAGTCCCTGTTTTGTTTTCCTGGAAGAGTTGTCAAGTCTTTTGCTGATGTACACAAATGCTGGTGTCTGCTTATTTTTTCCTTAGTATAAGTTTCTGATGTGGTTTTGGCACCTCTTACTGAAGCATCCAAACTATGAACTAAGAAACCCTTAACTAGCGAACTCCCAAACCTCAGCAGCAGAGCTCAGCTGTCCACTCATTTGCTGCTCATCTCTGGATGGTAGAGCGGTGTTATGTGCTGCAGATGCCACGGGTCTCTCCAGTTGTAGGGAATCTAACTCTCCAAATCCTTTAGGATTAAAAAGTTATTCATCGCCTGGTTCCTCAAATATCAGTGTCCATTTTCCTGCTTGTTGATGGCAGAACAGCCACAGCTGCTGCAGCTGTTGAGGCAACGCCAGGTTCATGTGTCCTGCTGAGGGGGCCTCGGGCAAGACGGAGGCGTCGGCTGAATGCCCAAAATGAAAATGTGAACTGTTGTAGGTAATGCTGAAGCTAACCGACACGTCTGAAGATAGTCTGTCACGCGTCTTTCCTTTGGTTGTTTTCCTGCAAAACTCCAATCTATGATCCGACTCCAAACTAACTCTGGACTTAAGTCTAACAGTGACAGTGTCTGGTTGGAGCTGCTGTCTGTCTTTCAGATGCAACAGGTGCCAAACTCCAAACTACTGAATCCCACCAACTCTCCAAATCTCCGTCTTGGAAATCTCTGGTTTCGTTTATCCTGGACATCGCCGCCAAGATCCAAATTGTGATAAGTTCTCCGATTTCACCTTTTATTCTCTCTGCAAAAATATGGTAGACCGTCCTTGAAGTCCTCGAGTCCTCGAGTCTCGACGGCGGCCGTTGAAGCTGCGGAGCATCTCTGGAAAGACCTGAACCTGTTCTAGTTCCCAGGACCTCGACGTGCAGCAGCAGAAACGCCAAACTTAACTCTTCACCGTCTCACAAAACAATAGCGAAGAGAGTCCTCAACGTCTTTGACAGTGACGTTGAGTGGTGCAACTGTGCGAGTCCTCTAATGACTCTCTTCTCCCTGTAGGAAAACAAACATCTGAAGGTAGCTTGTTGTTGTCTTTAGGTCCTTCAGTCGTCTGGCTGCAGCTCCCAGGTCCTTGATGTTCTCAAGCAGCGACTCTGAACTCGTCACCACATCAGTCCGCGATGGTCTTGAATCCTTGAGTTTAAGTCTCTGAGATGCCAGAGGGGCCAAAGTCCTCTTCTCCCTTTGTGAAGAAGGTTTGCGGTCCTGTCACTCGTAAGTCCTTCACTTATCTAGTTTCAGTCAAGATGCTTCGGGAGACAAACCGACTGTTTTCCCTCCGAGGAAAAAACAAATCCGGAGCCTTCAACCGATCTGTCAGATGAGAGGGGAGCTGAACTTGCTCCGACTCTCCGACTCTCTTCCCGCCGCCGCCCCCCCACCCCCCACCCCCTTAAAAAAAACAAAATCCCACTGCAAAGCGAGCCTGTCAGCAGCCGCTAGGTCCCGCGGTCCTGGTCTGGTCCTGGTCTGGTCCTGGTCTGGTCCTGGTTACCGGTCGGCGGGCGCTGCAGCTGGAGTGTGACTGGCTGCTCCGGGTTTCCCAGGCAGCCGGCTCTGGTTTCCCTCGACGCTCTCTTCCTCCCTCTGACGCTCCATGCTGCTGGGACTGGAGCTACGAACAGAGTGTGTGTGTGTGTGTGTGTGTGTGTGTGTGTGTGTGTGTGTGTGTGTGTGTGTGTGTGGTGTGTGTGTGTGTGTGTGTCGGGCTCAGGCTTGCTCGTTCAGCCCCATTCCTCTTCCTTCCTTTCTGTAGTCTACACCCTGGCTCTTTCCTTTCCTGTTGTTTCCTTTCCTTTCCTACCGTGTGTGTGTGTGTGTGTGTGTGTGTGTGTGTGTGTGTGTGTGTGTGTGTGTGTGTGTGTGTGTGTGTGTGTGTTAGAGCAGGTCTTCAGGGAGAACAGCGTCCCAGCGTCCCTCCTCTCAAGTCTCCTATCAAACTGGAGAGACTCCCTTGTTCTCTCCTCCCCTTCACCCTCTCCTTACCCCTCTCCCTTTTCCTCTTATATTTGCATGCTACTGTATCTCTCTCCCCCCCCCTCTCTCTCTCTCTCTCTCTGTCTCTCTCTCTCCAGGTCGCTAGGACAACGTCTTTACCCCGTTACCACGGCAGCAAGTCTTTGCTGAGGTTCCGTCCCCATGCAGCCACACACAGCCTGTCAGAAAGCCCCCATCCATCTCCCCCTCGTACTCTCTCTCTCTCTTCACCTCCTTTAACTCTCTCTCTCTCTTCACCTCCTTTAACTCTCTCTCTCTCTTCACCTCCTTTAACTCTCTCTCTCTCTCTTTCACTTCACCCCCTTTAACTCTCTCTCTCTTTCACTTCACCCCCTTTAACTCTCTCTCTCTTTCACTTCACCTCCTTTAACTCTCTCTCTCTCTTTCACTTCACCTCCTTTAACTCTCTCTCTCTCTCTCTCTCTTTCACTTCACCTCATTTAACTCTCTCTCTCTTTCACTTCACCTCATTTAACTCTCTCTCTCTCTTTCACTGCACCTCCTTTAACTCTCTCTCTCTCTCTCTCTCTCTCTCTCTCTCTCTCTCTCTCTCTCTCTCTCTCTCTCTCTCTCTCTCTCTCTCTCTCTCTCTCTCTCTCTCCCCTCCCTCCCTCCCTCCCTCCCTCCCTCCCTCCCTCCCTCCCTCTCCCTCCCTCCCTCCCTCCCTCTCTCTCTCTCTCTCTCTCTCTCTCTCTCTCTCTCTCTCTCTCTCTCTCTCTCTCTCTCTCTCTCTCTCTCTCTCTCTCTCTCTCTCTCTCTCTCTCTCTCTCTCTCTCTCTCTCTCTCTCTCTCTCTCTCTCCTCTGTGCCATACATGGCAGGCAGCCTAGTGAAAACAGCTCAGAGGCCCAAGGCATGTTGGTAATTGCCCTATTTGTAAAACGGCAAATGACAATAAACCAAGTGAGAGCGCCGCCGCTGTGCAACCGTCGATACGGATGATGGACTTTGATCTTTGATGTCTCGGGGTGAAAATGTTTTTAGCGTTTTAGCGCAGACCAGACGGACACTAGAGCAGAAGGTTAATAGGATGTTGTTTCCATCTCATTGCTGGATTGACCGGACTGATGATTTGAAGCAGCGCTGTGTCAAAATGCAACCGCCATGGGAAGAGCAGACAAGTCCATCATGGTAGATCAAGTTCCAGACTGGAGCCAGGTTGGTCTGGACTCTCTAACCTGGTGGGATGACAGGTTACCAAAACTCAACCAGTCAACCAGCTGCTGGGGAGTCATGGGACTTCCTTAATGACAGTTTAACTGGTTTTAATTTGTCTTTCTTACGGCGTTCAGAGAGATCATGTGGTGTAATCACCAAAACTCTCTCTCTCTCTCTCTCTCTCTCCATCTTCCCCTGCAGCAGTTTGTTCTGAGATTACTAAAATTGATCCAAATTTGTCTTGGGTGTGTTTTTGAGAAGAGGGACAACGGTTCTGTATAGAGGGCTTTCAGGTGATGTAGCCCCGCCCCCTCTGGTGGCCATCTTGGAGGTCCTCAGCTCTGACAAGCGGATTGTGTTTCTGTCTGTTTCTACTGAACTGATCATTTCATCACTGATCCATCTGATTGATTTAGTGTTTAGATCATGTAGCTTGTTAGCTAGCTAACCATAGCATCTGGTCAGCTAACCATCACTGTCTTGTTAACACATCTGGTTAGCACACTAGCTAATGTATCTAGTAGAAGCTAGCGTTAGCAGTGGCTAGTAGTCCCATGTTAACAGTAGCTAAGTGAGCCTGCTGGCTAGTTAGCTAGCTAAAAGTTCAGTTTAACTGAGCTGATGGTTTATGGAGGATTTGTGAACTGCAAAGCCTCTATTACCCGATGAGTAAAGAATATATAAACACAGCCAGGGTTTGGGGTTTGATTCCATTATAGAAGGAGAGAGGCAGCATCCCAGCAGCATCCCTGTCAACTTCCTTGCAAACAGCTGCTGCCTCGCCAGACAGCCTCTCTGCCTCTTCATTCACTCTGACTGCAGTCACTGTAATTGCCAATTAAAGCGGCCGGCGTTCTCCGAGCTCATCTTGGGCTCTTTGGCAGGCGATCACAGCCTCTTCTCCATTCCCATTAACATTATCCACTCATCTCAGCTCCCTTGTTATGGCCGGCCACTTATCAGAGGCTCCTCGTTAACGGCAGCCAGTTATCTGAGCTCGTTTGGGACCGCCTCCTATCCAGCAGGCACGCTAATTCACCCAAACACATATTCACAAATCGCTAGCTGAGCAGAAATCTTCACACGGGACGAGAGCTTCACCTTGACGTGTCTTAAAGTTCGTTTCAGGTGAATTAATTTATCTTTAGAGAGCAACAAAAAAATGTTGCTGTTCCCAAATCAAGCTGAAAGTGGTGGAATTATTCACCGGAATAAACACCTGTAGTTGCATTGGAGGTATTTAAATGTTCTCTGCAGGACACACACACACACACACACACACACACACACACACACACACACACACACACACACACACACACACACACACACACACACACACACTTCACCTCAGGATACTTTAAAACTTGTCTGTCCTTGAAACGCAGGGTGAATGCTTAGTGCACGAGCCGTGTATGTTTTTATGAGGCATTATTAGTAGTAAAATCATTCCTGCTGGCTGGTCCAGGTCGTTCAGGCCTGTGTTGCAGCACCTCCTAGTGGTGGGCTGTGAGCAGTACATCAGGCCGGAGTCGGGAGGGGAGGGGGAGAAAATGGAGGAGGAAGTAGAGGAATAGAAGAAGTGGAGGAGATGCCAAGGAGAGAAGGAGGCGAGATATGCTGCTAGGTGATGTGTTTGCTGTGATTTGGTAATAATCGGATTCACGTTTTTGTTTGGTTGTGAAATTAAAAGATTTTTTTAATTGATTCAGATCTATTTTAGATTATTTATTTTTTCATCTGTTAAAAGCACTAGCATGAGCAGTTCTCGACCTTCCTTTATTTTTGGCTGCTTGCTTAGAAAATAAAAGGAGTAATAAGTGATATTTCTACTGACCCATAACACTAAATAACCATTATTTATCTGTGGAGGTTGATAGGGTTGATGATCAATACCAATATCAATACCCCACCCATTATAATTTCAATAAATTCCAAATCTGATCTGCATTTCCTGTGTTTAGTAGTGATGAGATTGTTGCTACATATTCACATAATGACACTTCAAACGTTGGGGTTAGGCTAGATGAACGTGAGGCAAAACACACACCCACCCACACACCCACACACACACACACACACACACACACACACACACACACACACACCTCTACTGGCATTCCTACCTGCTCATCGATGAAGGACGGTGCTACGAGCGAGCGGCCATCATCTCAACTCATCTCAGCTCTGAAGGTTAAAATTCATCATTCTCAAGCCAAACAAATCAAATGCCAAAGCAGAATTATTATTGAGTATTTAACACAGTGAAGTATTACCTCTGTATTTATGGGAGCAGATTTGACCCCCTCTACAGCCACGCTGAACCCCAACCTGCCTGCTAAAAGCCTAAAACACAAACTACACTGTGATGCGTGTTGAGGACTCATGGATTTATCGACACCGACTCAGCGGGAGTGAGAGGGCAAGTTTATTTTCCATCATTTGTCTTTACAACTTATTGTGTTTACATCCTCAGCAACACAAACATAAAAAAAATCCACTTCAGGGAGGAGAAACAGTCCAAATAGAAAAACACATCCTAATATAAAGTGATGTTATGAGTCTGGGTCTGTAGTTAGTAAGAGCAGAGGAGCAGGTCCAGTGGAGGCAGGTCACATAGAAACCCTAAATTATACTACATTATGGGATGCCTTCACTATGTTTGGTCTGTATTTGGACCCTTGCACTGCTTACTATAAGTAATCCTGAAGATGAAGGAACTGAAGGTGATTTTCCTGCTGCGGTCAGTAAGCCACTACTGTGAATGATGGCAGGGTTTCCCACAGGAAGTGTGTCAGTCAAGGTGCTGCTGGCTGATAAACTAACTGACGAACTCCTTTCAAATAGTTTGTATTGAGTTAGAAAGGTCAAATTTGTGTCGGCTTGCCAGTCGGCTAGCAAAGTACACCAGTAAATCGAGGAAGGGAATAATTTGAGGTATAACTAACTTGACTCACACAGAATAATCCGCTCCGTATTGGTCGTGATATCACTTTTGGCCAGCAGGTGTCGCAGTTTGGACGCTGATAGAAAGGCTTAAATAATGCATTTCCTTTGTGTGCTGTTGTCGAGGTAACCAGACTTGAAACCATATTAAATGGACCGTGTTAACATTGCCGACACGAGCTGCAGTTTTAAACTTGCAGACTGTAATGTGTTTTTGTACAAATGTGAATCTAAGAGCAGTTTATGGGGGAAGTTTGCATCGTCACGTGACTTGACCGGTGATCCTGGATCAGTGCTCCTGTTCGTGCCCCACATCGTTTTGTTCAGTAATTGACGGACACTGGCTTGATTTTCCTGGTGATGCCCCGCCTCTGCCTTTAGTTGATTGGGCTAATGCTAATGTCTTCCTGGTCTCTGATTGGTTCTTCAGGCTGGCTCTCTGCATGCCACGTCCTGTTGAATTAGGAAACAATAGATCTGGGTTTACTGTCCATTACTGTTACTACTATTACTACTATTACTACTGTTACTACTGTTACTATTACAATTATTATTACTGTTACTGTTACTATTACTACTATTACTACTGTTACTACTGTTACTACTGTTACTATTACTGTTACTATTACAATTATTATTACTGTTACTGTTACTATTACTACTATTACTACTGTTACTACTGTTACTACTGTTATTACTGTTACTGTTACAATTATTATTACTGTTACTGTTACTATTACTACTATTACTACTGTTACTACTGTTACTACTGTTACTATTACTGTTACTGTTACTATTACTACTATTACTGTTACTGTTACTATTACTGTTACTGTTACTGTTACTACTATTACTACTGTTACTGTTATTATTACTGTTACTGTTACTATTACTACTATTACTGTTACTGTTACTACTATTACTGTTACTGTTACTATTATTATTACTGTTACTGTTACTACTATTACTACTATTACTGTTACTGTTATTATTACTGTTACTGTTACTATTACTACTATTACTGTTACTGTTACTATTACTGTTACTATTATTATTACTGTTACTGTTACTATTACTATTACTACTATTACTGTTACTGTTACAATTATTATTACTGTTACTGTTACTATTACTACTATTACTACTATTACTGTTACTATTACTACTATTACTACTATTACTGTTACTGTTATTATTACTGTTACTGTTACTATTACTACTATTACTGTTACTGTTGCTATTACTGTTACTATTACTGTTACTGTTACTATTACTACTATTACTGTTACTGTTACTGTTACTATTACTGTTACTGTTACTATTACTACTATTACTGTTACTGTTACTATTACTGTTACTATTATTATTACTGTTACTGTTACTATTACTACTATTACTACTGTTACTACTGTTACTACTGTTACTACTGTTACTATTACTGTTACTATTACAATTATTATTACTGTTACTGTTACTATTACTACTATTACTACTGTTACTACTGTTACTACTGTTATTACTGTTACTGTTACAATTATTATTACTGTTACTGTTACTATTACTACTATTACTACTATTACTGTTACTATTACTATTACTGTTACTGTTACTACTATTACTATTATTACTGTTACTGTTATTATTACTGTTACTGTTACTATTACTACTATTACTGTTACTGTTACTATTACTGTTATTATTACTGTTATTGTTACTATTACTATTACTACTGTTACTATTACTGTTACTATTATTATTACTATTACTGTTACTACTATTACTACTATTACTACTATTACTACTGTTACTACTGTTACTACTGTTACTATTACTGTTACTATTACAATTATTATTACTGTTACTGTTACTATTACTACTATTACTACTGTTACTACTGTTACTACTGTTATTACTGTTACTGTTACAATTATTATTACTGTTACTGTTACTATTACTACTATTACTACTGTTACTACTGTTACTACTGTTACTATTACTGTTACTGTTACTATTACTACTATTACTGTTACTGTTACTATTACTGTTACTGTTACTGTTACTACTATTACTACTGTTACTGTTATTATTACTGTTACTGTTACTATTACTACTATTACTGTTACTGTTACTACTATTACTGTTACTGTTACTATTATTATTACTGTTACTGTTACTACTATTACTACTATTACTGTTACTGTTATTATTACTGTTACTGTTACTATTACTACTATTACTGTTACTGTTACTATTACTGTTACTATTATTATTACTGTTACTGTTACTATTACTATTACTACTATTACTGTTACTGTTACAATTATTATTACTGTTACTGTTACTATTACTACTATTACTACTATTACTGTTACTATTACTACTATTACTACTATTACTGTTACTGTTATTATTACTGTTACTGTTACTATTACTACTATTACTGTTACTGTTGCTATTACTGTTACTATTACTGTTACTGTTACTATTACTACTATTACTGTTACTGTTACTGTTACTATTACTGTTACTGTTACTATTACTACTATTACTGTTACTGTTACTATTACTGTTACTATTATTATTACTGTTACTGTTACTATTACTACTATTACTACTGTTACTACTGTTACTACTGTTACTATTACTGTTACTATTACAATTATTATTACTGTTACTGTTACTATTACTACTATTACTACTGTTACTACTGTTACTACTGTTATTACTGTTACTGTTACAATTATTATTACTGTTACTGTTACTATTACTACTATTACTACTATTACTGTTACTATTACTATTACTGTTACTGTTACTACTATTACTATTATTACTGTTACTGTTATTATTACTGTTACTGTTACTATTACTACTATTACTGTTACTGTTACTATTACTGTTATTATTACTGTTATTGTTACTATTACTATTACTACTGTTACTATTACTGTTACTATTATTATTACTATTACTGTTACTACTATTACTACTATTACTACTATTACTACTGTTACTACTGTTACTACTGTTACTATTACTGTTACTATTACAATTATTATTACTGTTACTGTTACTATTACTACTATTACTACTGTTACTACTGTTACTACTGTTATTACTGTTACTGTTACAATTATTATTACTGTTACTGTTACTATTACTACTATTACTACTGTTACTACTGTTACTACTGTTACTATTACTGTTACTGTTACTACTATTACTGTTACTGTTACTATTACTGTTACTGTTACTGTTACTACTATTACTACTGTTACTGTTATTATTACTGTTACTGTTACTATTACTACTATTACTGTTACTGTTACTACTATTACTGTTACTGTTACTATTATTATTACTGTTACTGTTACTACTATTACTACTATTACTGTTACTGTTATTATTACTGTTACTGTTACTATTACTACTATTACTGTTACTGTTACTATTACTGTTACTATTATTATTACTGTTACTGTTACTATTACTATTACTACTATTACTGTTACTGTTACAATTATTATTACTGTTACTGTTACTATTACTACTATTACTACTATTACTGTTACTATTACTACTATTACTGTTACTGTTATTATTACTGTTACTGTTACTATTACTACTATTACTGTTACTGTTGCTATTACTGTTACTATTACTGTTACTGTTACTATTACTACTATTACTGTTACTGTTACTGTTACTATTACTGTTACTATTACTACTATTACTGTTACTGTTACTATTACTGTTACTATTATTATTACTGTTACTGTTACTACTATTACTACTATTACTGTTACTGTTATTATTACTGTTACTGTTACTATTACTACTATTACTGTTACTGTTACTATTACTATTACTGTTACTATTATTATTACTGTTACTGTTACTATTACTGTTACTGTTACTATTACTACTATTACTGTTACAATTATTATTACTGTTACTGTTACTATTACTACTATTACTGTTACTATTACTATTACTGTTACTGTTACTACTATTACTATTATTACTGTTACTGTTATTATTACTGTTACTGTTACTATTACTACTATTACTGTTACTGTTACTATTACTGTTATTATTACTGTTATTGTTACTATTACTATTACTACTGTTACTATTACTGTTACTATTATTATTACTATTACTGTTACTATTAGTTACTATTATTATTACTGTTACTGTTACTACTATTACTACTATTACTGTTACTATTATTATTACTGTTACTATTACTATTACTACTATTACTATTGCTACTATTATTGTTACTACAATATACTGTATTAGTGTAGTTACTTATGATAGTACGATAGTTGATGACACATTCTGCAAGGGAAAAGTGACTGTTGCCGTTACAAACAGTAGCTAGATGCTTCATACTCTATCTTAGCAGGGAGACCGTCCGGTAACCAAACGGTCGCTGGTTTGACTCCCACACCAACCAAGTATCCTTGAGCAAGACAGTGAACTGCTACCTGCTCACTCATCTGAGGTCATTCTGGATAAGAGTCAGGACGTGTTTGGTCAGTACGGTTCACATAGTTCACACACAATTCACCACAAAACGTTTCCTTGAACCACGACTCACAAACTGGCTCATTTCTCCCTCAGCTGGCTTCCTGGCAGACATGCTGGGACACCAGCTGGACATACCACCCACCCACCCACACCCACACCCACACCCACACACCCACCCACACACACACACACACACACACACACACACACACACTGCAGTTTCGTTGTATGTTATTCAGAGCGACTTACGAGTACTGCTTCAGTTCCCACATTAACAACATTACAAGCTACCAGCAGGGCTCAAACCCACGGCTGACAGTGAATGTAACTCGTGTCCTAGATCTGTGGAATGATGATGTGTGATTTGAAGCGCCAGGTAAATAAGAGCCAAGGACAAAATGCTATTCTCCACACAGGAAGTGATCAAATCTAAACTGTCTCCTAAGCGGCGAGCGCTCCATCCAGAGCCAGGTGGACTCACAGGTCAGGAGTGTAGTTCACTGACGCCGTGTTGAATGATTTGTTTCCACATGCAAAACCTGCCAAGTGCAGCTTTACTGTAATGGCTGAAGAACATTTTGAGTCACTCACATGTATTTATTTAAACAGCAGTTATGGTAGTAATCTACCTGACTGTCCTCGGACCCTGAGTGTGTGTGTGTGCGTGTGTGTGCGTGTGTGTGTGTGTGTGTGTGTGACCAGACCCCAGACTGTCTATTGTTAGCTCCACACTGTCCCAAGAGCAGAACGTCTAGTTCAGCAGCTGCTGACAATAGTGAGGCCTGTTGAGGTTCAACATAGGAACTATACAGGTACATGACACAACACGTTACTTTAAAGTTTAAAAAAAAGGTCATCCTTCAATATTTGTAAAAGTGTTATTTCGTCAACCAAGGATTTGAGTTAAATAAGTAAGTTAAAGGGTGATTCCAGTATTTTTAAACCTGGGCTCTATTTGTACATATTCGTCATTTAGACCCCAAAACAGGTACAAAAGGTTTTTAATTGCTCCGGTAGATCGGCTCAGCCGGCAGTCGTGAAACGGGCTCAGTGGCTGCAATGTAATCTGTTGGGGCAAGTGGGCCGATCAAAGTAGGTCCACTAAAAGTTGTTTTTGCCACTGAGAGGATCAGAGTGTTATTGGAAGAGTCTGACAACATTATGAAAGGATCCTACAGAGACAGATCTTTTCCTGCAAAAACTCACCTCATCTTCAGACTTCTCCTTGAGCCAGACTTCTGTTTCTGGTTAACCAAAGGTTTAAAAATAACGGAATTCCCCTTTAAGTATCATTGGAATAAAACAACAACACTTGGATACTCCAGGTGACGCCACAATGTTTTGTACTTCTACAACTGGTAATGTTGGTTTGACTCACATAATTGGTCAACTAGTTTTATGTGGCTAATCTGTGAGATTTTTTTTTACCTAGTCTCCATCTTTGTCTCCCAGCCTCACTGTGGTGTTCTTCACTGTGGTGTTCTTCACTGTGGTGTTCCTCACTGTGGTGTTC
Source organism: Hoplostethus mediterraneus (assembly GCA_034670385.1). Lineage (NCBI taxonomy): Eukaryota > Metazoa > Chordata > Actinopteri > Trachichthyiformes > Trachichthyidae > Hoplostethus > Hoplostethus mediterraneus. The sequence goes on from JAXDDW010000093.1 coordinate 1,929,918, forward strand.
CTCACTGTGGTGTTCTTCACTGTGGTGTTCCTCACTGTGGTGTTCTTCACTGTGATGTTCCTCACTGTGGTGTTCCTCACTGTGGTGTTCCTCACTGTGGTGTTCTTCACTGTGATGTTCCTCACTGTGGTGTTCTTCACTGTGGTGTTCTTCACTGTGGTGTTCCTCACTGTAGTGTTCTTCACTGTGGTGTTCTTCACTGTGGTGTTCCTCACTGCTCTTCCCAGAGATCACCTGTCAATCAAACAGTGTGTCCAGTACTGTGACGTCTTTCTCCTTGGATTTCCTGTTTGAGTTCCTGTAGGTGGCGCTCTTTTCTTTGTCTGTTCAGCCACGGTGGCTATTGCTGTTTTCTGTTGAAACGTAAAACGCATCACTTCCTGTCTCCAGAGGGTTTCTCCTGGCCTACCTGACACCGGGTGTTGAGAGCAGCAGATGGAGAAGCTTCATGATGGTTGAGGTTGATGATGTTGAGGTCCGGAGATCAGATTTATTTGTTGGAAAATGTTGCATATTATTATTTAAGCTTATTCTACTGTGGGTAGTCTGTTGAGTGTCAGTGCACAGGGTATATAGTGCGCACACACACACACACACACACACACACACTCACACACACACACACACACACACACAGCAGCTCTGGCAGACAGACATGAGCAAAGCATTTGGCATTGATACTGGCTGAGTGACGGGCGGCTGCCTCTGTGTTCTCCTGCTAATCCCTACATAAATAGAACTGCTAGGAAATCAATTTGGAAGCACAATAGTGGGAGAGAGAGATTAACAGGCTGTTGACGCAGGATTTTCTCTTCTGTCTGATGTTCATCATGTAGTCTGGTGCGTTGGGACGAATGCAGGCCTCGGCCCCCTGAGGGGTTTCTATGCTACACAACATTTACATCTAAGGCTTGTAGCTGACTCTCTTCTTTCATCGGAGTGTTGGCATGTGACCCTCCAGATACAGGACAGTCTCTTTAACCACAAAGCCACCACGCCACCTAAAGCCTTCAACGCGCTACGCAAAACACCTTGTAACACATCATGTCTCACTGCCGTAGCTCCATTCTTCATCATGTAGCTGACGCTCTTATGCACAGAGACACAAAGAAGAAAGACAGTAGAAGAAGTAAAAACCATTCCAGCATTGCTCGGCATATTCGAGTATCACCAACATGGCAGGTAGTCTCAAAGCCACAGTGTCTTGACAATACATGTAAGAAATGCTATACGTTTCACTGGGGAACTTAAAAAACAGCCAGCATGTTCTGGTGGGTTTATTAACCTCTTCAGCTGGTTGGTCTCCAGGTGAGAACAACAACATTCACCAGATAACCGACGAGACGCCTGAAAACATCTCAGTCTTCCAACAAGAGAACACAAGGCATTATGGGTAGAAGAGAACTGTGGTGGTTCGTTAGGAGAGAGAACGGGATCCAACCAGCTACAGGAAACCACCCCAGAACACAAGGCATTATGGGTAGAAGGAGACTTGGTCAGTCATGTCCAGATGTTTCTTCGTGTGTTCTTAACTGGTATGAACACCAGAGAAGAGCAGACAAGTCCATCGTGGTAGATCAAGTTCCAGACTGGAACCAGGTTGGTCTGGACTCTCTAACCTGGTGGGATGACAGGTTACCAAAACTCAACCAATCAACCAGCTGCTGGGGAGTCATGGGACTTCTGGCTGGCTTGTGATTGGTCAGTGTGAACCTGAACCAACCAGATACAGAAAAGCAACACTATGGTTTGGACCAAAGAGCCTTGGACACAAGGTTGCTGCATGAACGCCTCCAATGCTACAACATTTCAAACACATAAATACACCACATAAATATAGCAGACATCTCCCAGTACACAGCATCTGACAAGTCCCATTCCTGTGTGCTATTAAATGAGTCTGTAGAAACCTGGCTAGAGGGAACCGCCGATGTTTCACAACAAATCATGCATCACATATGACACATAAATATACAAAGACAGATCAGGTGGCACGCAACGTAAAATACGACACACAAATCCAGTAGACATGAACTGAGCGGACACGTACATTTTAAGGCCTTGGAATAGGCTTTTATTTCAACCACTCTTACGCCCCTCAAGACCTGCACACATATAAAAATCACAGTTTGAAAACAAACACACTAGCATCTTTTGAAATAAGTGGTGTGGTCAACTAAAAGAAGAAATGATCACGGTCCTGTGGGTCCTGCCAGCCTCTTCTAGTACCCTGTGTATTCCAACGCCGCTCTGGTTACTCATACACAGATTTAGTCATTTAACACGAGAAAGGCCAACGGACTTTGGGGGTCTGAGAGAATTCTACCGATCCATCAACTGAAGGGAGTAAATAATTACAACTATTGTTTCCTTACCTTTCTACAGAAAGTGGGTTTAGGTCATGGAGGGACATTTTGAAAGCTGAGATGTTTAAATGCTAAAGATTCCTGGTGTCTTACTATTGGCAACTTGAATTATTAGCTTAGCAAGCTAGCGCTGGCTGTTACACCAATTTAAAAATGTTTCTAAACATTTTGGTATTTCTTCAGTTTTTCTGTTTTCTGCTACCAAACGTTTGCCCTGTGACTTGTTGGTAAATGTGATGATGTAACATTGTAAGTCTAAAACTGGCATCGGACCATTGACATTTTTCTAGAAATGTTCTAGGATGTTCTATCAGTGTTCTGGCCAGAGCCATGGATATATGGATGTGGATATAGATTTTCTTTTTCAGCGGTAGCCATGTTACTTCCACAATCATGGTCCATGGCTGCCACTAAGCATGACTTTAAGAATAATGTTAAAAATATTGGGCATGTGGCGTCCTGGTGGCTCAGGGGTCTGATACCACATAACCGTCCTGGGTTTGAATCCAGCCTGGGACCTATGTAGCATGTCATTCCTCCTCTCTCACCTGGTCTTTCCTATCTCTCTACTGTCAAATAAAGGCAAAATGGCAAGAAAGGCAAAAAAAAAAATCTTTAAAAAATATTGGGCATTTGACTACACCAACGTCATGGAGGGAATATATATTTGGAGAAAACACTTCAGAGGTGGGGCAGCAATTAGGTCCCCATACCACAACTTCACCAAACTGTCCCTACCTGTGGCTCTGGATCCAGAACTCTAATTCCTCTTAATAAATAATCATTTTATTTCTGTTTTCTCATTGTACTCAGACGTCTTGATGTTCTACAACTGAGTTTAATTCCAAAATAAGAGTCCCACCAAAAATATGAGACCTACAATAAGAATTTAATTTGGGCAAAACAATAGAAAGGTTAGATTATGGTTATTATTGGTTATTATGGAAGTTCTGATCAACCTTGAGCCTTTTACTTGCAAAACATATTGAAGAATGTCATCATCTGTGTTGAGCAATGAACACCAGGCATTTTGGAATGAAAACCTTCCCGTCTAGGTTTTACCGCTTTTCAACTCTAAATCTCTTGGTGACGTCCTATCATACTTCTACCACTTAGCAGTGTTTGTTCGGTGTCCTTACTCGTTGATCTCCTCCTCCTCGTCCTCAAAGTTCTCCTCCCCGTCGTTAGCGGTGGCCTCCTGGTACTGCTGGTACTCGGACACCAGGTCGTTCATGTTGCTCTCCGCCTCCGTGAACTCCATCTCGTCCATGCCCTCGCCCGTGAACCAGTGCAGGAAGGCCTTGCGGCGGAACATGGCCGAGAACTGCTCCGAGATTCGCTTGAACAGCTCCTGGATGGCCGTGCTGTTGCCGATGAAGGTGGCGGCCATCTTGAGCCCCCTGGGAGCGATGTCGCAGACGGCCACCTTGACGTTGTTGGGGATCCACTCCACGAAGTAGCTGCTGTTCTTGTTCTGGATGTTTAGCATCTGCTCGTCCACCTCCTTCATGGACATGGGCCCCCGGAACACCGTGGCGACGGTCAGGTAGCGGCCGTGGCGAGGGTCGCAGGCCGCCATCATGTTCCTGGCGTCGAACATCTGCTGGGTGAGCTCGGGAACGGTGAGGGCTCGGTACTGCTGGCTGCCCCGTGCCGTCAGAGGTGCGAACCCGGGCATGAAGAAGTGCAGTCTGGGGAAAGGCACCATGTTGACGGCCAGCTTGCGAAGGTCCGCGTTGAGCTGGCCGGGGAAACGCAGGGAGGTGGTCACGCCGCTCATGGTGGCGGACACCAGGTGGTTGAGGTCGCCGTACGTGGGCGTGGTGAGCTTGAGAGTGCGGAAGCAGATGTCGTACAGGGCCTCGTTGTCGATGCAGTAGGTCTGGTCTGTGTTCTCAACCAGCTGGTGAACCGACAGGGTGGCGTTGTACGGCTCCACCACGGTGTCCGACACCTGGAGGGATAGGAGGAAGGAGGGGGGAGGAGGAAGGAGGGATGGAGAGAGGGTTAGGTGACATGGAGAAGTGAGAAAGAGGAGAGAGGGAAGGATGGAGAGGAGAGGCAAAATGAAGGGGGAGATGAGATGCAGTGAGGAAGAAAAGGAAAGAAAGAGGGAGGAGTGAAAGGGGAGATGACGGGAGGAATGAAAAAAGAAGGAGAGAGAGTTCAGTGGGTGGAGGTGAAGAGAAAAAAAGAGAACGTTGATAGAAGGTGGATGTGAGAGAATAGATGTGACATGGGGGATGTGAGAAGAAGAAATGTGGGAGAGATAGAAGGCAGAGCGATGGGTGGAGGAGGATATTAGAAAGATAGAAAGGGTGAAAGACAGAGAAGAGGAAGAAAAGCGACAGGTGATCAAAGAAAGCAAGAAGAAAGAGATCAATAAAGAGATGAAGAAAGTGAGAAGATAGAGAAGGCAAGGGAAAGAAGATCTGATGAAATCCCTCCCTCCCTCATAATGCCGACCCACTCTTCCCTTGCCGTTGATACCTTGGGGGAGGGCATGACGCTGAAGGTGTTCATGATGCGGTCCGGGTACTCCTCGCGGATCTTGCTGATCAGCAGGGTGCCCATGCCGGAGCCGGTGCCTCCACCCAGCGAGTGGGTCAGCTGGAAACCCTGGAGACGGAGTTCAGTTTTTACGTTGTTTCTTTCATGGTTTCTGTGTTATTCAACAGTGGACAGTGATAGGAGAGATGGCAGGTAGGCAGCAAGGAGGAGGTCTGTATTTTAGTTGTTTGTTGTTATTGTATGCTTTTCTGCAAACCACATTTCCCATTTAGGGACGATTAAGTCTTGAAAATGAACTTGGTTTTGAACCCCGAAGCAGCTCCAATCTAGCAGTACAACTAACGTTTCTCTGAGGCAGAAAGAATCCCATTGGTTGCGTTAAACCTCGGTGGGCGGAGCCAAATCACAAGAGTTTTTCTGCTCAAGTAACATTAGACTGAAGCCCAGTGAAAAGGACAAGAGGTAAGAGAGGAGCTAGCTAACAGTATGAAGCCTAGCGCTCTGCTGCTAACGGAAGAAAGTTATCTAGGTTCCTTCCAGGTCTAATCTAGGTTAGCTAGTTAGCCTAGCTTCCAACATCATGAATGCCATGGTCATGCATGAATGACAAAAATAGGTTATTTCCATTCATATTTTATTGATATTTCGATCAGTTCCTTTTTTCCATTACTTCAACTCCAGTCTGCATATCTTTACCTGGAGGCAGTCGCAGTGCTCACACTCCTTCCTCACTACATCCAGGACTGAGTCCACTAGCTCCGCCCCCTCTGTGTAATGGCCTTTGGCCCAGTTGTTCCCAGCACCTGTCTGGCCTGCAGACGAGCGGTCAGCACAAACACAAGAGAAGAAGAACATCCATCTGTGAAATCTAATATGGCAGAGTTCCCTGACCTAAGCACATATGCAGGGATGTGCATGCAGGAGCACACACACACACACACACACACACACACACACACACACACACACACACACACACACACACACACACACACACACACACACACACACACACACACACACACACACACACACACACACACACACACACACACATTACTATCAATGCCCCTCTATCACATATTGGTGACCTATTTATACTAGTGTGTAACTAGGGATACACAAGGAAAGAGTACCTGCTGTATCTTATACAATATGTGTGTGTGTGTGTGTGTGTGTGTGTGTGTGTGTGTGTGTGTGTGTTGGAGATAAAGCAGATCCACAACCCAGTGAGACATCAGTTTATAAAACAAGTGTTGGAGCCGTTTGAGTCTGACTCGGTTTACTGTGTGAAGCGCTGCTGTTCTGCCACCGTCGCCTAGCAACAGATTACAAACACCTGATGTTTGATTGCGTGGGGATTTTTTCATATTCACCAATAACTTCTTTGCTCAAGCCATCATTACTGACAAGATGTCCATTGGAGATGTTCTGCAAAATCTTGTATCCCCAATTGTGAACATTTTCGTTGTAATCATGAGCCGCTAGACCCCCTAATACAGGAAATGTCTTATGACCCTCAGATTGAGATAAACTATTGAAAATACATAGTAAAATCAAAAAAAAAAAATCATAGTAATTTGGAAAAGCAACGGGTTTGTCTCCGTTAATATCTTTGGACATGCAAAGTTATGGCAGGACATGAAAAACAAACTTTACCAAAGATGAAGTTGTCGGGTCTGAAGAGTTGTCCGAAGGCTCCTGAGCGAACGCTGTCCATGGTTCCTGGTTCCAGGTCGACCAACACCGCCCGGGGGACATATTTATGTGCTGCACACACACGCACGCACGCACGCACGCACGCACGCACACACGCACACACACACACACACACACACACACACACAGGAGGGTTGTTACATTGTAGCCAAACTGCAACACTGTTTTCACCTACAATGTTGATTATGAATCTAATCGTCACCTTAACACTGATTTTAACCTCACTGGACACCCTATGTCTAACCCCAGCCTTATGCTGCATTCCATGTATTTCATAAAATTGTAAATTCCACTTTCCTACTAGGAAAAATGCAATGGAATGGCCTTTCAAGTCGGAATTCCAAGTAGGAAAGTCAGGCAACCTCAACCTCGAGGTTTCTGGGATGCAGTGATCTGACGTCAACATGGCAGCAGACACTGTGAGCATTACTTTTACTTTTACAGTCCTCAAATACACTTGACTTTTGGGGAAATTGTCTCATTGGTCAACTTTTGATCATCTCCTGTTTCTCTGGGAGATTTCTCTGTCCTGGTCACATGCTAACATGTTAGCATAGAGTATGTTAAGAGCCCGTGGGCAGCTAGCATTATCTAACATAAGATAAACCTTTTAGTAATCCACAGTTGGTGTTATTTTTCTGCCAATCCTCTCATCACTTAAAGGGGAAGTTGACCAATGTCCCAGAAAAGTCAACATGCTCCTTTAATTTGCACAACCATGATAAAGTTGTTCAACATATAAATCTTAATTGTAAAGTTGCACTTACAGTTGCTGAAGTTCTACGCTCGCTAACTAGCTAGCTAACGTTGCCAAATATCAGTGACATCACATTAGCTGGTGCAATGAGACCAGGACGTTACACTGGGCAGGAAAACCTCGCTGGCGTCCTTGTTCCTCCTGTGGTTTTATGACGCTGCGTCAGGTTCAAATTACAACCTGATAGTTTGTAATTTCCCACTTCTGACTTTGAAGCTAACGCAGCATTAACGCTGAGCTTAACCTCTGCAGACCTGACATCTAACCTCAACCTCAACCTTAACCGTGTCTCTCTATTTTAGCTCATCATAAATGAAAGTGTTTTGTTCAGACTGTGTGACCGTTAGAAGTTACAGGGGGAGGTGTGTGACTCATAGTGATTCAATACACACACACACACACACACACACACACTCTACTTTACTTACAGGACGCCTCGTTGTAGTAAACGTTGACCCTGTCCAGCTGTAGGGTTGAATCACCAACATAGTTCCCCGCGGGGTCGATGCCGTGCTCGTCACTGATCACTTCCCAAAACTGACCGGGTGAAAGGAAGAAGAAGAGAAGACGAGGGTTAAGACCCTCCTCAGGCCGGCCCACCGCCATGACCACCGTCCTCTCTGGGTGACCCGGGAACTCTGTCTCCCAACACTACATTACAGTCATTTAGCAGACGCTTTCATCCACTTACAAAGATAATTGACACTAATGTGGGGATCGAACCCGCAACCCTGTCCGGACCAGACAACACTACCGATGATAATAACCAACTACGAGTCAGACGTCGTACTTCCTCTAGTTTCACCAAGCGGTTGAACTTGTGACAATCTGGGAATGAAACTGACTCATGACCTTTGTCACACGTCCACTGTCCGGACAGAAACGCCTCAGAAGAACAACTACAACTCCAATCTGCAACATCAAACATTAGATCAGCTCGACGTCAGATCAGTTTAGACATTTTGACACCATCACACCCAGTGTAACCTCTCAGGGTTGGTTTTCCACTCGTTCCCCAGCGGCCGGAAGCCCAACCCCAGCTGGTCTCTCTTTCTGAGCCTGTTGCTGCTGACTTGGCTTCTTTTTCCTCCCATTTCACTTTCTGTTCGTGTCGCTTTTGATCGGCCAGGCCTTTCCTTGCTCAAGCCGTCGAAAACGACTGTTTCTTCAAAGCCAGCCGGCGAAGCAGCAGCCTAGATTCCTTGAATACTCTGTCAGTGGTACAGAGGTGTCAGGTCACGCAGCACCGTTATACGTTTATTATAGGGCACGAGCCTACTGGGGGTACTGGCATAGGGAGTACAGACTCATTCATTTATCCAAACTATAAAAGTCAGGATACTATACAAATATCACAGCAAAATGATATAGTGAATATTATAGAAATACCATAGATTACTATAAACTACTGACACACTAAGTTCCTATATTAGAGGGATATAGTACTATAAGGTAACTCACTATAGTGCCACAGATATACTATAAGACTCAATAGGAATAAGAACATTATAGTGAATATTATGGTGTTTTTTCAATAGGGCTGTTTGGTTGTCGCTCCAACGTTTACTGGTTTCTGTCGTCTTGTATACTGATTTTACAACTGAAAAAGAAGTTGTCAGATGAGGAATATTCCAGCTGTCACGCACAGAACTGCGGGAAGAGACGTACCTTGGTCCCGATCTGATTCCCGCACTGCCCGGCCTGGATGTGAACTATTTCTCTCATCTTGCTTTGTTTTTTTCCTGGTTGTGCTCAAAAGTTTTCCTCTTGGCTTCTTGGATGCGAGAGCGCGTCCCACTTATGAGCTGACTGATCACACGAACGCGCACCGAGTTCATCTGCTCGTCTGAAGCGCGTTCACGCGACCACGCCCCGAGGGCAGCCATGGGATCCGTTCCTTTCCAAAACCAAGTTTGTCCACTTCACTTTCCTCTCGCTGTTGTACAAAATCGAGACTCTTCGGCAGGCTTTGGAGAAATATTAAATAATGAAAACCATTCAGAAGAAAAGTGGTTAAAATAAATTAAAGAATAAAATAAAACATATAGCACTCGAAAAACAGCTTCCATGCTTTACATGGAGACATCAAAATAATAAAATATATGGAGAAAAAGAGGGAAACGTTTTTTTTCAAAGTGATGAAAAATAAAAGTACGTAATATAAAATTGAAATGTATAAAAAAAAAAAAAAATTCATAAATACAGGAGTTATGTACAGAGTTTTATAAGTGCATAAAATACATGAAGAGTATATATAGAGAATATATGAGGGAGATACAAATGGGAAACGAGTGAAAGTGGATAAAATAAAATGACCTTACACTAAAGGGACATTATAAGTGCTCCCTGTTAACAACCACACATATCAACTTGCACTGCGGCCCGTAGAGAAGCGAACAGGGGAACATGTGCCAGACATTCCCAGAGATGATGAAGCGCGAGGGTCAGCTGTTCTGAGGCGGAGCGCGAGCCAAAAGTAGGTCCAGTTCACATCGTACGGTAGTTTATTACGGACAGCTCGAGCCTGCTCACTGTCCAACGGCTGTGGGGACGTTCTTCAATCTGTAGCCCACTTACATGAGGAGGTGAAACTCTATTGACCCCCGAGAGGAAATGAGGTTGTACAGGAGGCAGGGGAATAAAAGAATAATTAAAAACAGAAAACTATCAATAAAGGTAATACAATATAAAACAATGTGGGAGATGAACATGCTGACCATTCAAACACGTTGTAACAGTGGGAGGTTTGGGGGGAAAGCAGATTACTTGCAGTACATGTATGGATTTACTAACTTAAACATTAATTACACACACACACACACACACACACACACACACACACACACACACACACACACACACACAATTAAGACTAAAGGAAGAAGAGCCACAGAACTTAAACGGACCAAGAGAATTCAGAAAACTTTTAGAAAACAAACCTTTATTCATGAATTTGACAAACACATTTTAACAAGTTTTCTACCGTCCCACACCAACACTGTACAGCTCAACACAATGAGGCGGTTCAAGGCTAAAACACCCAGATGAAATGTCTTGCGCTGCAAACATTTCAGAAATACTTTCCTCCCACTACAGTTTATACCCCCCCCCCCCCACACACACACACACAATAGGGATATTCAGATAATAATACAAAAGAGGCCATTTAAAAAAAACACCATCAGACTAGAGAATCAGAACACAGAAAAAACAGCCAGCCAGCCAGCCAGCCAGCCAGCCACACACACACACCTAGCAGTCATCCTCAATGAACTGCAGCGAGGCCGAGGATGCGTCCAGCAGCAGCTGGCCAGCCAGTCTGGTCATGTGGGTGAGGCAGCGCAGCGCCACCCTGTGGCAGAAGAAGTCTTAACGTCTGTTCTACTTGGTGAAAGAAACATTTCAGCTCTGTAACGCCAAATCAGTTTTATGATTCCGGTATTTATTGGGTGATATTTCACATTACTGTTGGACCTCTACTCCAATTAGAAGCTTACTCCTCTAAATTGGGAAAATTTCACTTTACATCCATTACAGGACGCCGTAGTTTCTACTGGTCACTTATACTGAGGTCATAGATTTCTCAACTGTCTTTCATTGTGCGATGAAGGCGAGAGAATCACCTCCTCTGAGAATCCGTCAGGATCATAACTGCATCAAGTCCTCAGACAGCAGCTCAGATCAAGTCTACTCACTTGAGGATGTGCTTTGCCTTGGTGCATCTGAAGTCATAGGACAGCGCGTACATCTCATACAGGCTGGCCTTGACGGTGAGGCAACCCAGGAAGTCTTTAGGGTGCAGCTTGTAGAGGTCAAGGGTCAGCTTGGCGATCCCGTCCCTCTTGGGCTGCCGGAGGCTCGGGGAGACCTGAAATGATGTACAGGAAACAAAACAATAATTCACAAATTTAGCCATCCGTGTGTGATCCATTCAGCTGAAGGGTTCGCCGTCTTGCTCAAGGACACTTCAGCAGGATGGACACGCTGGGTCATTTGAACCAGCAAGGTCTCCTCAACCCACGAAAGCATTTGAAGGTGCTGACCTCTAGTGGTAGAATTGGAGAAAGCGCTTATCGGTTCATAGATGGATTGCCTTGACAAAATCTAGCTCAAACATCAAACTGACTCTTTGATAAAAGCATTATGAGGAGAGGAGCCATGAGCAATCATATTATTCACTCCATAAATAAAGTTTTATTTTGAAATCACACAGAATTCATTGTTTATTATAAAAGAACAAAATCTTACGAAATGAAAAGTACACAACGTCGAGCCAGTTTGCTGATCACAATCCAAGAGCCATTTTTAACAGTTATTTCACCAGGGATGGAAAGAGTACTAAAATATCATACTCAAATACAAGTACTGTTACTTTGCTGGTAAGGGAAGAACAAGTAAAAATGGGATATTCAATGCGTTCCAGGAATGTTGTCATTTTTCCAAAATCTGCACTCTGGAAGTAGTTTGTAAAACTATTTACGTAAAACTACTGATTTAAAAACATGGACAATAAAAGTGGTTGTTACTTCCACACTTGTACTTTCCATGTGTTGCTCCTCACCTTGCTCTGCGACCACACCTCGCCCTGCTCCAGCACCATCAGCGGCGCGTCACCGGGCACAGACTGGAAGAAGGCCTCCGAGTCCACCACCGTGCCGTCCTCCTCCAGGACCAGAGTCAGGACCTGGCAGGACAGCAGGAGCAGCCCGGCCGCCTGAGAGGGGGTACGACGGACCAGAGTGAGGAAACAGGCAGAGACCCAAATAGAAACCGTTCATCTGTCCCACTTCAAAGGCTACAGCTTCGATTCCTGCCTGTCTAAAACATAAATGCCAAATGGTTGAAGGTTTTTATGGGACTTGTTTTATTAGATAGTAGATGTTGAGGAAAGGAAGGCCAGGCGGCAGGGGGAGAGGGAAAAACACAACCAGCAATCTGACTTTGAGCCCACAGCATTATGTCAAGTCAGCTTTATTTATAAAGCACGTTTAAAAACAACAGCGTTGACCACAGTGCTGTAAAAGCCTAATAAATAATAACAAATTAGAATACGATAAAGCAGGCATACAAAGATCAGTATAAGAGACATATACACTATATACAAGCAGCTCAAAAACCATGAAGAAGATTCAAATGCGAGTGAGTAGAAGTTTGTTTTTAACCAGGATTTGAAAGAATCGACAGATGGGGAGAATCTGCTGGAGGAGGGAAGGCCGTCCCGTCGTCTAGGAGCTGTAACTGCCAACCAGGAGGCCCCATGTCAGACGACCTGAGAGACCTGGAGGTAGTGTAAGGGCTGAGGAGGTCTGTGATATAGGGGGGTGCCGGTTGGGTCAGGGCTTTGAAAACGAACAGCAGGACCTTGAAATCAATTCTATAACGAACTGGGAGATGTGGTGTCTCTTTTTGGAAGCCACGGCATCTTGGACCAGCTGCAGGCGGGATATGGACGACTGGACGATCCCAGTATATAGGGAGTGACAGTAGTCAAGCCGAGAGGACATTAATGCATGGATGACTTTTTCCAGATCACTGAGTGAGAGGAAGGGTTTTATTTTGTTGATGGTCCGTAGCTGAAAGAAACTGGATTTTACCACTGCATTTACCCGTCTCTCGAATTTGAAAGCGGAGTCAAAAATCACACCGAGGTTCCTGGCATGAGGCTTAAGATAGGTGGATAACTGACCTAGGCTGTGCGTGATTAGTTACCAGGTTTGTTCCAAGACCCACCGAGACACCAAGTGTTGATTCGTTGTGTTTTACTAAGCTGCACGTGAAGTTACAGTACAGGGATTCATAAATTCAGACAGCTTCAGTTTCCATTTGTTAAAAGCTTGATACTGAAACGTCACTATTATATACTGTACAGTTAAGACGTCTTCACAACTGGGCATCAGTGGACCCAAATATGTATCCGCTCCAAACACTTTCCAGGGGTGTTTACAGGGTTTTCTACCACGCCGTGACATGATCTTGTGCTTGCGTGGGCTGATGTTGAACCCAGACATCATGTTAGGGTCTAAGGGGATGCCCTGGATCCCGCGCCTCCTCACCTGCTCCAGGAGGTCTTCCAGAGAGGAGGCCGCCAGCCCCCGGCGTCGCCTCCTGCTGTGGGTGCAGACCGTAAAGGACCGGGGCTGAGCGGAGGGCAGGATGCGCCGCGAGATGGTCGTCTGGACTGTCGAGACCGATCTGTCCAGGAAGACATGAAGGTGGCGGGTTAGGCCGGTAAGGCTCCGTATGTTAACTCATTTAACACATTGTGTGCAGTGCTGGAAATGCTCGTGCAGGCGCCCGCGGGTTAGTCAACAGGTCACATATTTCGGTATATTGGGAGCAGTAAAGGGTAGAGCTTGGAGGACTTTGGTCAGGACAGTTTGTTCAGTTGCTGGACTGGAGGTTTTATTCCCATGCCAGGGAATTAAACAAACCAGGTGTCGAGCCAGAATGCGTTTCCCCTGGCGACGAGTCTTCACCTCGATTTCATGCCAGGGAAGAAAATAAATAATTTCATTTTTTGTGGATCTGTTTTTCCCAGTAAAACGTTTTAAAACAGGTTCAGGATTACCGAGAACTAAATGAACCTCCCTAGTTGTCTCGTAACGGACAGACATCACGCATGTTTCTGGTCGTGTTATCTAAAACTACAAGCTGATCAACTGATCGGTCTATAAAGTAGTCGACTTGTCATCGATTTAATTTCCCCCATTGTGATTTCACACAGAGGACCGAAACACCACCAGGCGAACATCTTTAAGGGGATACCAACTTTAGCACAACACCACACCTGCTCGCTGCCAATCAAGGATTAACCAACAGTACCCAACCAATCCGGACTCTATTGTCTCTATTGGAATGGAGGTTTGTCTTGCAGACACGGTTTACAGTAAAAACGCGATATAAAGACAATAACCACCACGAGCTCCATAGAAGACACAGAAAAAGTCGCTCACTGTAGAGAACGACGCATTTCTAGCATTTTGCCTCTTCCAACCAAAATAACTAGAGTAATCCTGTAATAAACTTTAGAAGGATACTATAAAATATCACAGCCAAACTATTCAACTGTTTAAAAACACCACCCAGTGCCATAACGTCACTATTAAGTATCGCAGACTCACTATGAGTCCCTGTAGGAAATAAAAACACCATATGAACAATATAGAGGTTTTTCATTAGCAACCTCCACTTTCCTCCTGGCAGATAGTCACTAAAAAGGGATACTTCTCCCTACTCACCTCATCAGAGTCTCCGGCAGCAGAGTTTTGGCGTATTGCACACCAGACTGGATGGACAGCGGCGCCATGGTCGAGTAAATTGATCTCAATTTATCGTTAGAATATCGGACCGTTCCAAGTCGGTGTGAAAAATATCCGTTTCTCCCAGCTGCGGTCCCCGGTCACTGCTGCACCTGGAGTTGAACATGAACTACACACGCTGGATGAAGCAAAACTTTATTAACATTGTCGTCTTCTGATTGGTTACTAATAATGAAGGCGACCCAATAGGACGTCGACCCAAAGTAAGGCCTCCGCCTCACCAAACGGAACATTTGCACTATATTTGTTGACGCCAGGTGTTGTTAGTCGGACGTTTCTTACGGACGGACCAGTGGTGCGCTTCAAAAATAACCCGCAGGCAGGCAATTTAGAAGAACTACATAAAGTATTGACAGAATAAGATTTACTCCATCAACTCAAAATGAAGTTTCGAGCAAAAATTATAGATATCGGATGTCTCAATCATTTCACTCGTAAGTTACTTGATGAAACAATGAAACTAAACGTTTATTTATGGAGAAAAAAACGGTCAAATTAGCCAATTGACTCATGCTAGCTTGTTAGCTTGACTGGAGTTAGCTGTCATAACTGTTACTGCTGTTCTCCCTCATATGGAGAGAATATGTCGCCAAACTGAACGTAATCTGGCAAGTTACCATTTGTT
The DNA here is from genome assembly GCA_034670385.1 of Hoplostethus mediterraneus. Lineage (NCBI taxonomy): Eukaryota > Metazoa > Chordata > Actinopteri > Trachichthyiformes > Trachichthyidae > Hoplostethus > Hoplostethus mediterraneus. The sequence continues at coordinate 1,945,215 of JAXDDW010000093.1, forward strand.
CTTACTTATCGGCAAAGCTACATACATGGTAGAACACGATTTAAAACATTTCATGAGTCGTCTCCATTCGGCCTCTTATTAACACAATCTTCCCTATCAAAATACATCGAGGTGAACCAAAAGGTTGAGATTGTTTTTTTACTTTTAGTGAATTCGATTGTTTTAGAGTTAATACTCAACTTCCCACACTTCAGTGGCCTAAGCTTTCTGTTAATTGTGTAGAGACAAGAAACTTGTCTCTCCATATTCAAGTTGTGGTCCTGTTTTCACTTATACAACGAAACAACATGATCATCTATTTAGTGAATCGAAGAGAAAAGAAGACAATTCCTTGACAGTGATCGATAACATCTCTCTCAACCGATGGTATTCATTTGATCAAGACTGTATGAACTGGGAAATAGAAACCAGTGTTCCCACAGAAGGGACTCTCGCATGGTGTGGTGGAGGAAAAGAGGAAGGTTGTCACAGAGGATGGAGAGTAGAAGTTGAGATTTAATGCAAATAAAGTGCTGGTGGGTGAATCGTTCGTATGCCACATTCCCCAGTGATGCCTAATGATTCGTAAATTGTCTAAGGCGTGTTCTACCAGATTCAGTCTTTTGCTGTTAAGTTACATTGGCAGATTTCTGAATGGAGTTTGGTCCCAAAGTCCTTTACGGCGTGTATCCGGACTAGACTGAATGCGTTGCGATGCTGAACTACCCATTAGTTTGAACTGTGTTTTTACAACCTAATCTGTTCATTCCTTCGGTATTTATTTTCTCATCTCCTCTCCAGGTGTCGTGACCACCATCTCTAAGCTGACCAAGACGTGCGTCCTGCGGCTGACTCCAGACAACCTGTTCTTTGTTTTGTCTGGTAAAGTGGCCAACGGAGGAGTCAGCATGTGGTGTGAACTATCACAGGTACAAGTTCATCGGGACGTTTAAGGCACCTGGGATGAATGAAACCTTAAAGCATGAATCTGGACTGTGTCAACCTGGACCCTATTTTCCTTTTTCCATCACGCCGATCAATTGTAATTGATTCTGATAAAGTGGAGCAAGCAAGATGTATGAAAAGTAATGGGGGAGAAAAGGGTTCAAGTTGAAAATGGAATAATGCTTTAAGTCTGTTTGATTTAGCTTGTGGTTTTAGGTCATGGAAGCACTTGACTTGGTTATGGAAAGTTCTGTAAACGCCATGGAGTTTAAGGGCGACGGTGGGAACCCTGTTTCACTGTGTATGTTCAAGTGTCGTAGTTGTATATATTTAATACCACACATTTGCTCTATTGTCATTTTTATTCTATTTCCATTGTTACATCCTGTCATCTGCTGCTGATGACCTCGCTTCCCCACAGTGATCAATAAAGTTTCATCCTACCTTGTCGCCTGTCGGTCTGTCTCCCTCCCTTCCTCCCTTCCTCCCTCCCTTCCTTCCTCCTTCCAGGCCAACTTCTTTGAGGAGTACCAGATGGAGGGCGTGTCCGCTGAGGCCAATGAGATTTGTCTGGAGGTGACGCCAGAGAACCTGTCCAGAGCCCTGAAGACGGTCCAGAGCGCCAAGGCCGTCAAGGTCAAACTGACCAAGAAACACTGTCCCTGCCTGACCGTCGCTGCCGAGCTGGTGAGTCATTCAGACGCTTGTTCAGTCTTCCTACACATCATGTCTCAGACGTTACTGACCACATTCTGATAGAACTGGGGGGTTGCTGCAGCTCACCACGGCATTCCAGCCATTTAGAGGGAAATTGGCCCAAAGGGGGCGCTGTTCACAGGTCACAGCAAAGTGAGGTATTTGTTACTGATTGGCCCAGAGGGGGAACGCATCATTCATGGGGGACGCCATGTTGTATTTCTGTCTTTACATCTTTCTGTTTGTGCTCTCCTCTTCCTCCACTTCTCCTCTTCCTCCACTTCTCCTCTTCTTCCACCTCTCCTCTTCCTTCACTTCTCCTCTTCTTCCTCCTCCACCTCTCCTCTTCCTCCACCTGTCCTGTTCCAACTCCATCTCTCCTCTTCCTCCACTTCTCCTCTTCCTCCACCTCTTCTCCTCTTCCTCCACCTCTCCTCTTCCTCCATCTCTCCTCTTCCTCTTCCACTTCTCCTCTTCTTCCACCTCTCCTCTTCCTCCTCCACCTCTCCTCCTCCTCCACTTCTCCTCTTCCTCCACTTCTCCTCTTCCTCTTCCACTTCTCCTCTTCTTCTACCTCTCCTCTTCCTCCTCCACCTCTCCTCCTCCTCCACTTCTCCTCTTCCTCCACTTCTCCTCTTCCTCTTCCACTTCTCCTCTTCTTCTACCTCTCCTCTTCCTCCTCCACCTCTCCTCCTCCTCCACCTCTCCTCTTCCTCCACCTGTCCTGTTCCAACTCCATCTCTCCTCTTCCTCCACTTCTCCTCTTCCTCCACTTCTCCTCTTCCTCCACCTCTCCTCTTCCTCCACTTCTCCTCTTCCTCCTCCACCTCTCCTTCCTCTTCCACCTCTCCTCTTCCTCCTCCACCTCTCCTCTTCTTCCTCCACCTCTCCTCTCCTTCCTCCTCCTCCTCTTCCTCCTCCACCTCTCCTCCTCCACCTCTTCTCTTCTTCCTCCACCTCTCCTCTTCCTCCTCCACCCTCCTCTTCCTCCTCCACCTCTCCTCTTCCTCCACCTCTCCTCTTCCACCTCTCCTCTTCCTCCTCCACCTCTCCTCTTCTTCCTCCACCTCTCCTCTTCCTCCTCCACCCTCCTCTTCCTCCTCCACCCTCCTCTTCAGCCCACTCTGTCCAGCGTCAGTCGAGTCGTCACTCATGACGTCCCGGTGGACGTCGTCCCCAGAAGACTGTGGCAGGAGTTCAAAGAGCCCAGCATGCCGGACTTCGATGTAAGAGACGCCACTCTGTGGCGAAACGCAGCGTCTGAAATACTGAACAGGAGAGAAGAGACGTTATAGAAATATTCTCAAATGTTTTTTAGTCCTGATTTACAACATTTCCATCTGTTCTGTCGTAGCTACAAGTGAAAGGTGGCGTTCACATGGGACATTTGGCGTCCGTCAAATTCACAGACAGTTTGTGGTTGTCTTGAAACCTTTTGACGCCGTCTCCTTCTGAGCAGCGACTGGTCCAACCTAGCAGACAGCCTGCAGGTCCTGAAAGTCTGAAAATGTTATTATATTTTCTAAACTCAGGACCTTGTGAGTCCAGTCATGCAGACGATATTTTTAAATGTGAAATTGGTCTTCTGTTTCATTCTAACTGCCATTGAAAAGGAAAGTTGGTGAAACCTGCAGACATGGAGACTCCTCAGTTCTGGAAAGGCTGAACTGCAGGCGTTGCAGACAGTCCGTCAAAACTTGAACTAGTTTCAACTTTTTTGACGGACTGGGTTGTGATATTTTCAGGCACTGCGCTCAATCCTGTCGATCCACGTCATCCGTCAACACACAGTGTTGTCTGGTTTTTGACGTGTCAAATGCTCATGTGATCGGGACCCAAAGGTCTGGTGAAACCGAGTCAGACTGAAGTTTCTTTTCCTTCCTTGCAGGTCAGTATATATCTACCTGCCCTGAAGACCATAAAGAACGTTGTGGACAGAATGAAGAACCTCTCCAACTTCCTGGTAGGATTGCTTCCTCCAGTCAGACTTCACCTCTGGTGTTAGGTCCTGGAAAAGACTGAAAAAGTCTAAAATGATTCAAGTTGAAGCAACAAAGCATTAAAAAGTCTTCAGTACAGTCAGGAGGTGTTCATGTTTCCACCATATTATGAAGGTTTATTTTCATTACGTTTTATTGTGATGCAACTGTAAAAGTATACAGAGGTTTTGACAGATTCTTTACATTCACTGATATTCAGTCGTGTGTGTGTGTGTGTGTGTGTGTGTGTGTGTGTGTGTGTGTGTGTCAGGTGATGGAGGCCAACCTGAATGGAGAGATGAACCTGAAGATCGAGACAGACCTGGTTTCTGTCACCACTCACTTCAAGGACCTGGGCAACCCTCCCTGGGGTAACGACAGCTCCACCTCGATTCACCCAGGGAGTCGCTCTGCTTCACCTTCACACACATTCACAACTTCTTCCTGTTTCCAGGTGATGATGGTTCCCAGGCTGGCGGTCAGTCTCAGAGCAGAGACCCAGAGGCCATGGCCGACACCAGGGTGGACATCAGGAAGCTACAGCAGTTCCTCACGGGCCAGCAGGTCAACCCCAGCAAGGCCATGTGCAGTAAGTCAGCATCAGCACGTTTCCTTTGCTGTCACTTGGTTGATCCTGGAAGTGGCAGGGGAGGGAACCCGGGTCCTGGACCACCATTACGCCCAACCACCCACCGCCACTGGAAACTTTACAGATCTGGGTTCAGTTTTTCCTACTATGATGTAGAATGTAAAAAATACTCCTTCCTGGTGCCTCTAAAAGCTACGCTCCAATCCAAGTGGTCATGCCTACACCCACCAGACACTTTATTAGGTCCTGCTTGTTAACAGCCTGCTCCTCCAAACAGCCAATCACGTGGCTGCAACTCAACATATAAAGCATCCAGACATGGTCAAGTGGTTTAGTGTTTGATGCTGGTCTAAGAGACTTTGACCGTGGTGTGGTTGTTGGTTCAGCATCTCAGAACCAGCTGAACCCTCCTGGGGGTTTCACCACTACAGTCTCTATGGTGGAGGACCAGAAACACCTTGTTGATCAGAGGTCAGAGGTCAGAGGAGGATGGGCAGACTGGGTCAAGATGCTCCAGTAACATCTTTACAACAGTGGTGAGCAGAAGGGAGCTTGTTGGATCCATGATGGAGGATTCAGGCTGTTGGAGGCAGAAGGTCCTACCTACTAGAGAGGGGTACCTAATAAAGTGGCCCGTGAGTGTATGTGATGCTGGTTGGTTGACAGGAGGATGTACACTATCACCGACCCTGTTGCATATTCCACATGCAAGTCTTCCTCAACTGTTACAGATCAGGGATCAGCTGTAGCTCAGGACATTTGCAGTCTGTCAATCAATAAAAACAGTTTTCATTTGCAGTTGAAGTCGTCCAACATCTTCTCCTCCAACATGAACTTCTTGTGTTGATCATCCCACTAGATGGCACTAGTGCATTTTGAATTAAGACTTTAAACCTGCAGTGCATCACAACATTCATCAATCAATATCCTTAAAATATGTCCTCATTTACTCAACTCAACATTTACTTCAGATGACATCTTCCTTTCCTCCCCCAGATATCGTCCACAAGAGGATCCTCCACCTGATTCTGCTGCATGAAGACGTGTCCCTGCAGTACTTCATCCCCGCCGTGGCCTAGAGGCTCCACGGTCCCAACCAGCACCACTGGGTTTCTCAACCTGGGGGCTGGGGGCCACCAAAGGGGTCGTGGGCCTGTTTCATGGCAGGAGGATGCTGTCTTTATTCCCAGGGGGACACTGAACTGAATCTGGGACCCTGACGATAGTTTTACCGGGGATCTGACGTCAGGTTGTGGGTCCGGTCCTCCCTGTGGTCCTCAGGTCTCCATGCTGACCTGTGTCTGTGTTGTCAGGAGTTACTGTCTTCCTGACTACCCCGGGCTGAACGGATGGTGGCTCAAGAGGGATTCCCACTCTTGATAGCTTCATCTCTTTGTAGGTGCACAGCTGGAGGCTCTGGTCACGTCCTGACAGTATATTAGGATCTCTCAGACCTGCAGAACATTACTTACTGCGGTTGAAACCCCAGCGTCTGGCATTTCAACTGGTATGATGAATTAAACAGTTGAGCAAACAAGATTTCCCTTATCAATTAATCAGACTTGCTAAAACATCCGTATTGATTGTCTGCAGCGCCCTCTAACTGGAAAGCAATGTAACATCGGTGGCATAACAACCATAATAACCACAGAGGTCCTTTACTTTGTAAACACACGGTTCATCATCGGTCACCAAGAGAAATATTTCAGGGAGGTGCTTGCTTGAGTTACATTCTTTTAAAGTCAAAGTGATTCACAAAACCTTGTTGCTTCAGAGCATAAAACACAAGGTGTTGACACAAGCTCCTCATGAAGACGAATTTAAACAATTATACTTAAAAGGTGTTTTTAAAAAAGGAGTTATTATTACTGTATATTATAAAAAGTGTTCCCAATGTTGCTAAAATTAAAACAGTTCATGAGAAATCAGAAGCTTTTTCATTGGTGGAAAAATAGAGTTTAGAAACATTTTGACACCCAAACCTTCAAAATAAAAGTTCACACAAGCCACTATTGCAGTTGGGTCCTCAAATGAATGAATGAATGAAAACAATTTGCATTGATATGAGAAGTTTTGAGTTATTTCTGCTCGTCAGTGAATTTTGTCAAACTGATCTCAGTTCTGTTCTCTGAACAGGCCTGGATGGATGATATAGTAATAGTCATGTTTGAGTTCACACCTTTCTACTGTGCAACTCTGCTGTCTAGTTTGTGTTGCCTGGTCCTGAGCCGTTAACATGAGAGGGAATCGTTTCAATCTGACCTCAGACCAGCTGCCAGGTCTAAAACAATGTATTTTTAGTACCAGAAGGAGTACATAAAAGGTACTATTACTACTACTACTGCTACTACTGTTAGTACTGGGACTACTAATATTACACCTATAACTACTATTACAAGTACTGCTGATACTAGTGGAGGTGTGGGCTGGATGCAGGTGAGCGTGTACAACACGTGACCGCCAAAGCTGCCCGTCTACCCAAGTACCCCTGGATGGGGGAGGGGCGGGAGGAGAGGGGAGGAAAGCAGAGGAGGAGGTAGGGAGGGACAGAGGGGAGGAAAGGAGGAGGATAGAGGGCAGAAAGGGAGGGGAGGGGGAGGGAAGGAAAGGAGGAGCAGCATCCATTTACTTGACCTTTGTGGGCGGGCTCCAACCGTCTACTGTAACGCCATTGGCTGCACGTTGAAAGGTGGAAGTTCCATTCATTTGACCTGTGAGCCGCATGGCAGCGTGCACGACTCTGGCCTGAGAAAACACTGATGCACAAAACGTCTGGATCAGTAAAGACACAGACACTACAGTGATGTTCACATGTTAGAACTCAACGTCTGTTGAGCTCCAATGTGAACACAACATGTGATCAGCAGTAAACTAACCTGGAATGATCCTGCACTGCTGCAGAGTTACGTTACCCAAACCAAAACACACACAACTGCTGTTGCTCAAAGCAGGAAGGAAGAGAAGCAACACTCAGCATCCTGATGACAATTAATGGGTCTGACACTAGTTAAGACTTTCTACAACATCATGGAGCATCAGGGACATTTATCTGCATCACTGTTAGAAATGATGGAATTATAATTGAATTGATATAATTATAACTTCTATCTATTGATATAATTATAACTTCTATCTATATAATTGATATAATTATAACTTCTAACTATATAATTGATATAATTATAACATATCTATATAATTGATATAATTATAACTTCTAACTATATAATTGATATAATTATAACTTCTAACTATATAATTTATAAAATTATAACTTCTATCTATATAATTGATATAATTATAACTAATAATTATATAATTGATATAATTATAACTTTTAACTATATAATTGATATAATTATAACTAATAACTACATAATTGATATAATTATAACTTCTATCTATATAATTTATATAATTATAACTTCTATCTATATAACTGATATAATTATAACTTCTATCTATATAACTGATATAATTATAACTTCTATCTATATAATTGATATAATTATAACTTCTATCTATATAACTGATATAATTATAACTTCTATCTATATAACTGATATAATTATAACTTCTATCTATATAATTGATATAATTATAACTTCTATCTATATAACTGATATAATTATAACTTCTATCTATATAACTGATATAATTATAACTTCTATCTATATAACTGATATAGTTATAACTTCTATCTATATAATTGATATAGTTATAAGGTCAGTACATTGTGACCAGAACCAGATCAACTCACAGAACTAACAGAACTATGGTGTCCTGAATCAAACTGGAGGATGGACAGTAGAGGCATCATGAAGAAACAGGAAGTCATTGTGGTGTCTGAATCAGCTTCCTGTCACCAACACTGATATCAGAGAGAAACACAGGAAACTGATGAGGAGATAAAGGATGGAGAGGAAACAGCAGAGGAGAGTTGAGGTGTCAAACATGAAGACATAGAGACGGAGAGAGACGCCATGTTAAGATACCGACTGACCAGGCTGGTTAAGAGTACTGACTAACTACTGACTAACTACTGACTGACTACTGACTAACTACTGACTGACTACTGACTAACTACTGACTGACTACTGACTACTACTGACTACTACTGACTACTACTGACTGACTACTGACTAACTACTGACTGACTACTGACTGACTACTGACTGACTACTGACTACTACTGACTGACTACTGACTGACTACTGACTGACTACTGACTGACTACTGACTAACTACTGACTGACTGGAGTCCCAGCAGCAGATATGGATCCAGTAGTGATGCTGTTCATGTTGGTCTGGAGCACAGGTAGGACTCTGATAGAGAACCAGGCCTTCAATGGGAAATCAGTCATATTATTGATATGTGATTAATATGAACTAGTCAAAAGATTAATATGTGATCAGTAGTTTAACTAGTCTAATGATTAAAGTGATTAATAGTTTAACTAGTCTAATGATTAATGTGATCAATAGTTTAACTAGTCTAATGATTAATATGTGATCAATAGTTTAACTAGTCTAATATTCTAGTGAGTTCAGTCCATAATCTGTGTGTATTTTCATTTAGATGTTTTACTTTTCAAAGCTGGTGCAGGAAAATTCTTACATATGCACTTTGTATTTTGTGCTTTTGGTCCTCAGGACTCCAGGATGAAATAAAACACAATTCAACAGGTAAATACAGAAATGAAGTAGAAATGGAGAATTTAAAACTGAAACTAGATCTTTGATTTGACTTTATTTTCCTACAAATGAAAGTAACATTACTTCTATTACTGATTACTCTCTTGTCTCTGTTCAGGGCCTGATGATGTCAGGTTGGTGGGAGGAGCCAGTCGCTGTGCTGGTGGACTGGAGATGAAACACCAGGGAGACTGGAAACCAGTGTTGGACTGGTACTATAACTGGAACCTGAAGTCAGCAGCTGTAGTGTGTAGACAGCTGGACTGTGGATCTGCTGTTTCAACAGGAAGGAGAAGAGGTTCAACAGAACAAACTGTATGGTTGATTAAAGCTGACTGTGATGGATCTGAGTCTGAACTGAAGGAGTGTGTAACAGTGGTGGTTTTCATCTACCATCTCTTCCAGTGTGGAGGTGATCTGCTCAGGTAACACTGAACAATGACGTCACATTTCCTCACCTGCTTTCTCTCTGCCAGGCTGCTGTCTGACTCCTCTGCATTACATCTGAATGTAGCAGCTCTATGTCTTGTATGGTGGCTGCTAACAGACAAATCCTGTGGTCTCTCCACGGTCAGAGTTACTTCTCATTGTACCTACTTTCCCTCAACCTGCCTTGTGTATTTCTACTTCAGTTAGTACATTTCCTACATTCCTACAGGGACCATCTGACAGGCCCCTCCCCTCTCCCCCTGCTGTAGGCCCCTCCCCTCTCCACCTGCTCTAGGCCCCTCCCCTCTCCCCCTGCTCTAGGCCCCTCCCCTCTCCCCCCCTGCTCTAGGCCCCTCCCCTCTCCCCCTGCTGTAGGCCCCTCCCCTCTCCCCCCTGCTGTAGGCCCCTCCCCTCTCCCCCTGCTGTAGGCCCCTCCCCTCTCCCCCTGCTGTAGGCCCCTCCCCTCTCCCCCTGCTCTAGGGGGGAGGGTGCTGTGATCAGATTGGCCACTCTACTGTTTCAAAGTGTAACTAGATTTGTCTTTTAATAACAAAGTCACCAAGTGTCATGGTCTCAGCTGTGCCTCCAGTTTCCTTGTGTTCTTCCTCCCCCTTGTGGTTCCTGTGTGTGTGTGTGTGTGTGTGTGTGTGTGTGTGTGTGTGTGTGTGTGTGTGTGTGTGTGTGTGTGTGTGTGTGGCACTCCAGTCACTCTCCTGTCTACACACCAGGGGCCTCATTTATAAAACATTGCGTAATCACAAACCTCAAAATCTACTAAAAGGAAAATATTCAGATCTATTAAACCGAGCGGCGAAAACCTGAACTCCTCCCAGTGTCCTCCCACTACTCCTCCCAGTGTCCTCCCACTACTCCTCCCACTACTCCTCCCACTACTCCTCCCAGTGTCCTCCCACTACTCCTCCCAGTGTCCTCCCACTACTCCTCCCACTACTCCTCCCACTACTCCTCCCAGTGTCCTCCCACTACTCCTCCCAGTGTCCTCCCACTACTCCTCCCACTACTCCTCCCACTACTCCTCCCACTACTCCTCCCACTACTCCTCCCAGTGTCCTCCCACTACTCCTCCCAGTGTCCTCCCACTACTCCTCCCACTACTCCTCCCACTACTCCTCCCAGTGTCCTCCCACTACTCCTCCCACTACTCCTCCCAGTGTCCTCCCACTACTCCTCCCACTACTCCTCCCAGTGTCCTCCCACTACTCCTCCCACTACTCCTCCCAGCGTCCTCCCACTACTCCTCCCAGTGTCCTCCCACTACTCCTCCCACTACTCTTCCCAGTGTCCTCCCACTACTCCTCCCACTACTCCTCCCAGTGTCCTCCCACTACTCCTCCCAGTGTCCTCCCACTACTCCTCCCAGTGTCCTCCCAGTGTCCTCCCACTACTCCTCCCACTACTCCTCCCAGTGTCCTCCCAGTGTCCTCCCACTACTCCTCCCACTACTCCTCCCAGTGTCCTCCCAGTGTCCTCCCACTACTCCTCCCAGTGTCCTCCCAGTGTCCTCCCACTACTCCTCCCAGTGTCCTCCCAGTGTCCTCCCACTACTCCTCCCACTACTCCTCCCAGTGTCCTCCCAGTGTCCTCCCACTACTCCTCCCACTACTCCTCCCAGTGTCCTCCCAGTGTCCTCCCACTACTCCTCCCAGTGTCCTCCCAGTGTCCTCCCACTACTCCTCCCAGTGTCCTCCCACTACTGCAATAAAGGTCTGTCATACATGTAGTAAACACAAGTACACCTTCTGAGGAGACTGAGGTCCTTTGGAGTACGCGGGCCCCTGCTACGGACCTTCTATGACTCTGGTAGCTTCTGCTGTTCACTACGCTGTGGTCTGCTGGGGAGCGGGCAGCACTGACCGGGACAGGAAGAGACTGAACAAGCTGGTCAGGAGGGCCAGCTCTGTCCTGGGCTGCCCACTGCCCTCTGTGGAGGAGGTGGGTGAGAGGAGGATGTTAGCCAAGCTGACCTCCATCAGGGACAACACCTCTCACCCACTGCATCAGACAGTGGAGGCCCTGAGCAGCTCCTTCAGCGGCAGACTCCGTCACCCTCAGTGTAGGAAGGAGCTACCGCAGGTCCTTCATCCCCACCGCTGTTAGACTGTTCAACCCAACAGTCTAGTCCTCATCTTTCCTCTCTTATATAGAACTGTGCAATACCCCCCCCCCCCCCCCCAACAACCAGTCAATCATCTCCCCCTCCACCACCTTGTAAATATGTATATAGCCATAGCAATATATTATAGGCCTACAGTCTCTCCCATTATACACTTTTTGTTATTTAAGCTGCATACAGTCTTTTAATATTTAATATTTAATTTGTTAATACTCCTTGTTTATCTTTTTCTTTTTCTTATGGCACTCTATTGTTTGCACACTTGTTTTTTTGCACTATATTGTCTATTCTATTCTGTTTTTCTATTGTTGTGAGCTGCTATAACATGTGAATTTCCCCACGGCGGGATTAATAAAGTCTCTCTTATCTTATCTTATCTTATCTCTTACACACAGGTATCCAAATGTGTAAAGTATGGATGTGTATTCTGAACATAACACACTATCAATACAATACAAGTTTTTTCTCAAAATGTTCTAACACTCCTCAAACAACAAAAGCGCAGTAGAAGAAAACAAAAACATTTGTGTTAGAAAAAAAAGAACAGAAAACAATTTGTCTAAATTGCAGTTATTTCCAATGTGGGTCTCCTGCTCTGGGGTGAACAGTCGACCTCTTCCACCAGAAACTGGTTTTCTTGCAGTTCTGTAAAAACATTTGAATGGTTTTAGTGATGGATCCTTCTCATGATGAAAGTACAGTACATATTACTGTAGCAGTAAGACTACAGCACTTACAGTTACTTACCGGTTCTCATTTTGAAATATCAGGATGATACCTGCAACAGTACAGCAGTATAGCTAGTATAGTAGAACAGGTTTGGTTGAACCCGTTGCCCAGCCTCCCTCATGCTCATCCATGTTGACAACATGGTCAACCAGTCGCTCTGATTTCATCAGTTATTGTGTTCCTGACTCCCCCTCCTCTTCCTCTTCCTCTTCCTCTTCCTCTCCTTCTCCCCCGTACTACTTCACCTCTTCCTTCTCCTCCTCTTCCTCTTACTTCTTCACCTCCTCTTCCTCTTAACTCATAATCTAAACGTGTTTTCACATGTGTCAATGTGGAAAGGAAATTGGCAAAATAGTGTCGCAATGTAGAGTCCAATGTTAACAGTTGTACTAGAAGTGTGTTAATAAATTGCAAACTGAGTATAAAGCAGAAAATGTGCATTCAGTTTGGTGCACTTGGTAAATGAATTGACTACAAGTGTTAATGGTTTCAGAGAAAGTGTTTCAAGAATCACTGTTAGTGTTGAAGCATTCAGAAAAAACTGGATAAGAAAATCACCAAGAGGGTCTGAAAAGTCTCCAAATCAGTGACAGCTCGTTGGGGGGATTCAAACTGAACACACTTGACCTTCAGCAGTGTTAATAATGATTAACAAGTGCACCAGTGATTTACAGGTGGGGGGGGGGGGGGCGGGTATGCATGATTGGATCTTCCTTGATCCAGTTTCACTTTAATCTGTGTGTTTAAACCATGAAGAAGTGAATCCAGGTCAGGACTGAAACTGGACTCTCTCTCTCCAGAGTCTGTCAGGCTGGTGAACGGGACTAGTCGGTGCTCAGGCAGAGTGGAGGTGAAGTCTAACCAGTCCTGGTCCTCAGTGTGTGAAGCTGACTTTGACCAGCAGGATGCAGAGGTGGTCTGTAGGGAGCTTGGCTGTGGGGCTCCTTCAGTCCTCCAGGGGGCGCTCTATGGAGAAGTGGAGGCTCCACTGTGGACCAAAGAGTTCCAGTGTGAAGGCAATGAGTCTCTTCTCCTGGACTGTGGAACCTCAGGCTCAGATAGAAACACCTGCTCACCTGGCAAAGCTGTTGGACTCACCTGCTCAGGTAGAAGAGAAACTGCAGCTTTGATTTGACTTGATTACTTTTAATGAAAGGAACATTACTTCTATTACTGATTACTCTCTTGTCTCTGTTCAGGGCCTGATGATGTCAGGTTGGTGGGAGGAGCCAGTCGCTGTGCTGGTGGACTGGAGATGAAACACCAGGGAGTCTGGAAACCAGTGTTGGACTGGTACTCTAACTGGAACCTGAAGTCAGCAGCTGTAGTGTGTAGACAGCTGGACTGTGGATCTGCTGTTTCAACAGGAAGTAGAAATGGTTCAACAGAACAAACTGTATGGGGGATTAAAGCTGACTGTGATGGATCTGAGTCTGAACTGAAGGAGTGTGGAACAGTGAAGGGTTCATCTAACATCTCTTCCAGTGTGGAGGTGATCTGCTCAGGTAACACTGAACAATGACGTCACATTTCCTCACCTGCTTTCTCTCTGCCAGGCTGCTGTCTGACTCCTCTGCATTACATCTGAATGTAGCAGCTCTATGTCTTGTATGGTGGCTGCTAACAGACAAATCCTGTGGTCTCTCCACGGTCAGAGTTACTTCTCATTGTACCTACTTTCCCTCAACCTGCCTTGTGTATTTCTACTTCAGTTAGTACATTTACTACATTCCTACAGGGACCATCTGACAGGCCCCTCCCCTCTCCCCCTGCTGCAGGGGGGAGGGGCCATCTGACAGGCCCCTCCCCTCTCCCCTTGCTCTAGGCCCCTCCCCTCTCCCCCTGCTCTAGGCCCCTCCCCTCTCCCCCTGCTATAGGCCCCTCCCCTCTCCCCCTGCTCTAGGGGGGAGGGTGCTGTGATCAGATTGGCCACTCTACTGTTTCAAAGTGTAACTAGATTTGTATCTCGTCGTCTTTTAATAACAAAGTCACCAAGTGTCATGGTCTCAGCTGTGCCTCCAGTTTCCTTGTGTTCTTCCTCCCCCTTGTGGTTCCAGTGTGTGTGTGTGTGTGTGTGTGTGTGTGTGTGTGTGTGTGTGTGTATGTGTGTGTGTGTGTGTGTGGCACTCCAGTCACTCTCCTGTCTACACACCAGGGGCCTCATTTATAAAACATTGCGTAATCACAAACCTCAAAATCTACTAACAAGAAAATACTCAGATCTATAAAACCGAGCGGCGAAAACCTGAACTCCTCCCACTACTCCTCCCACTACTCCTCCCAGTGTCCTCCCACTACTCCTCCCAGTGTCCTCCCACTACTCCTCCCACTACTCCTCCCACTACTCCTCCCAGTGTCCTCCCACTACTCCTCCCAGTGTCCTCCCACTACTCCTCCCACTACTCCTCCCACTACTCCTCCCACTACTCCTCCCAGTGTCCTCCCACTACTCCTCCCAGTGTCCTCCCACTACTCCTCCCACTACTCCCATGGATTTAAGTTCTCCGTCGCTATGACGGATTTCCGTCAATTGTTAAAAAAAAAAAAAAAAAAGGCTAATAATAATCGGAGGGATTGCAGACAGTGATAAAAAAAAGGAGGAAGAAAAAACAGCTACGCGTGTTTTTGTTGTAGTTTCGTAAAGTCTATCAATTTTAATCAACCAATAAGGAACCGTGCCTGGTTCGTGAGGTAACCTTTTTTTTTTCTTCGATAGGCTAACGTTACCTGACGAAAACCACTCGTGGTCGAAACGTTTTTTCCTTTGTGGAATAAATCACTCTGGGAGCATTTAAGGAGTGTGTAGATATTCTTATTTATTTATTAACTTTTTTAAGAAAGCCTCGGAACGGTTTCACGGGTCTAAGTAGGTAGGTAATGACGGTCTGCTGATGTGTGAATAGCCTACTAACATGAATCATGAAAATGTCGAAATCCTGTTAAATTCTGGGGCGTAGGCTAATGTAGCCTACATGACCACAATCTAAATCGTCAGCCCTTATCTTCAACAGAGTAGGCTAGGGAAAATTAAATAGGCCTATAAAAAACATAGACAGCAAAAATAACACAAGGACATATCGATTGTAGGTCTATAGCCCACATTTACATAATAGGCCTACAAATATAGATTTATAGCCCGCCTATTAACTGTTTTAAAGATCAATAAACGGATAATATTTGACCGGAACTCATTTCGTTTGTCCAGAATATTGACTTTTTTCCGCTGCGCGCCAACGTTACGTTGCGTGGGTATACGTTAGGCCTACCTCCGCGTAATTGGTTATTAATCTTTTGTGTTCACACGAAGAGCAACGCTGCACACAGCTAGCTAGGGCTAAGCTAGCTAAGCGTGTCGGGAGCATGGATTCACTTTTACTAAAGGAAGGCTCCGACGTATCTGTAATCGACAAAAGTGTCAAAAATAAATGGAGATGGGCATGGCTCACTGAAACAGGGGACAACGGAAAGCCTATAAGTTCATGGTGCAAAAAGCTAAAACTGCCTGGTGTGTGTATGTGTATGGTATGTCACAAAAAAATTCAGTATGGCAGTAATGGCAAAAAGGTGCTCTTGCGCCATCAGGCAGAAGATAAACACAAAGCTGCCGTTCGTTCTCTCCAGCACACCACCTCTTTGCCTGGTGAGACGACGACAACAACTGAGGTACGAGCATCTATGGCCGACCGTGTGTGCAACCAGAAAGTGCGCATATGTGCATTTATAGCGGAGCACGACTTGTCATTTACTTTGTCGCAGCCACTAGTTCAGTTGGTCAAGTCGGTTGCTGAAGATCAGAGTGCACTTTCCAGATTGTCAATATCTAATGCACACGCCTCTTATAATGTCCACGTATGGCATTGCTCTCCAGCACAAAGCAGAATTGTCAGCCAAACTGCAAACAAAGATGTTCTCTTTAAATGCAGACGAGTCAACAAATGCAAATATGGACAGGATCCTTAATGTTCTGGTGAGATACTTTGACGAGGACATGGGTAAAGTAGTGACCCAGCATATGGCCTCAAGAAAGGTCAATATTGCAGATGCCAAAACCCTCACAGATACGCTGACCGATATTCTCCTGTCAAATGGGTTAAACTGGGACCAGGCGGTTTCTGTCCTGTTGGACAACTGCAGTGTAATGAGAGGGAAAAGGTCTGGGGTGGAAACACAAATAAGAGAACAAAACCCATCGCTCCTGGACATCAGCGGGGACACAGTCCACATGGTCTCCAATGCAGCAAAGGCCCTTCTGTCTCCATTGCAGGGCTATGTTGAGGAGTTCTGCAGCGATGTCTACTATGACATTGAGAAATTCCCCAAACAGAGGGAAGTTTTTGGAGAATTTCAATCACTCATTCATTTTGAGAAGTACAAGAGCCTAAAACGCCCAATCAGCAGCAGGTTCCTGCAAATGCTCGTGTGTGTGACAGAATGCGAGAGCTTATTGATCCATTGATTCTGCACTACTACAGCATCCTTTCTCCAGCTGATCAACACCGACACAGGTAAAATAGTATTAGCATTCTTTTTATACCATACATGTGGCTATTATGTGCAATATTTTCTCAGGCCGTCACACATTTTCTCTGTACTAGACCCAATTTGTAAAATCTTAAGAAATAATTTAGAAAATATATAGCAATTTCTGCTGTCTCGTTAATTTTGTGCCTGTATGCTTTCTGTGATACAGAGGACTCCTGAACAAAGTCCTGGACAAGCATGCAGTGACATGAGGAGAAGGCCAGGATCAGTGTGCTGCAGCAGGACATGGCAAAATCTGCTGGTGTTGGATCTGATGTCAACAAAAACAGGAAGACACGCATCTGTATCTTATTTTCAGAGTTTGACAAGATCACAGCTTTGATTGATTTATACAGAGGTATGTTCCTTTAAAGTGGAAGAAATGTACTCTGTTCCTTTTTCATATTTTGTTATTGTTGCATATTATTCCTCTAAATGGAATCTGAGTAAACAAATACAACTTTTTTTTTTACTATATGAGTAATACAAATACTATATGAGAAATACAAACACAGCAAAAAATAACGATAGCCATATTCTTTGGTTAAAGCTGCAATATGTAGAATTTCTGCATTAAAATATCAAAAATGGCTAGGCATATGTTTTTTTTGAGTGGTGTACACATTAATTAGCAATAAAGTTAATTACATGTTTTTTTATCCAGCAAACTTTATAAATCTGCTTTGTAGTATATCTCCCTGTAAATATTTAGTCACTATTAAATAAGCTTCTGTGTTTTTCAGGAGTACTTCCAACATTCCAGCAATTCCTGAAGAAGTTGCAGCACGAAAAGCCCATGGTCCATGTGCTGCATGCCGAGATGCTACTGGTGAGGGAACTTCTCTCCAAGTTCATGAAGCCTGATGCCATCCCCTTGAGTGTGAAGGACTTGTTGAAGCTTGATGTTCAGAACAGAGACCTGCAGTACCCTGACAAGAGGTTGTCTGTTGGAAGATTCAGCCACTGTGCCTTCACTCAGGCCAGAGTGGCAAAGAAGCCTTGGGTGCAGAATGTTTACAGCTCTCTCAGAGAAGGCTACATCAAAGCAGCAACATTTCTTCTGAAAAACCTGCCCCTCAACAATACAATCACCACCTCTTTGTCTGCGCTAACACCGTCATTGATTCGCCACGAAACAGTTCAGGATGCCTTCATCACCTTAGCCAAAGCCTGACCAAATGTAGTGAAGTCAGAGGAGCTGGGTCAACTGGATGAAGAGGTGCGAGCTTACCAGGTTGACTCAGATCTAGGAGAACAGGCCATGGCCTTTGATGAGAATACTGCGCGAATTGATGTTGACTGGTGGAGTGGGATCCTTGCCATGAAGACACCAGCGGGAGGGATTAGGTTCCCCATCTTAGACAAGGTGGTGAAAGCTCTTCTGTCACTGTTCACTGGCCCTCTTGTTGAAGGATCATTTAACATCATGGACGACATCATTGAAAATGACCGAGTCAAGCTGAACATTGAGACATATGAAGGCTTAACCATTATCCAGTCCCACATGAAGGCAACGGGGAAAACAGCCTCCAATATGGATATCAGCCCCGCAATGAGGAGCAAGTGCCACTCTTCTTATGAGACGTATAAAAAGCATTTAAAGGAGAAAAAGGAAACCACTGGAAAACAAAAGGAAAGGAAACTGAGAGAAGCTATAAAGGTCCTCTCAGCCATTAGGGTTAGAAAGGTGACAAAAGCTGTTTCTAGATCTTCCTCTACAGCTGGAGTCAGAGCCTTAGCTCCTCCCCAAGTCTCCTCCTCAAGTCTCCTCCTCAGCCTCCTCTACAGCTGGAGTCAGAGCCCAAGCTGCTCCTCCCAGAGCCTCCTCATCAGCCTCCTCTACAGCTGGAGTCAGAGCCTTAGCTCCTCCCCAAGTCTCCTCCTCAGCCTCCTCTACAGCTGGAGTCAGAGCCTTAGCTCCTCCCCAAGTCTCCTCCTCAGCCTCCTCTACAGCTGGAGTCAGAGCCTTAGCTCCTCCCCAAGCCTCCTCATCAGCCTCCTCTACAGCTGGAGTCAGAGCCTTAGCTCCTCCCCAAGTCTCCTCCTCAGCCTCCTCTACAGCTGGAGTCAGAGCCTTAGCTCCTCCCCAAGTCTCCTCCTCAGCCTCCTCTACAGCTGGAGTCAGAGCCCAAGCTGCTCCTCCCAGAGCCTCCTCATCAGCCTCCTCTACAGCTGGAGTCAGAGCCTTAGCTCCTCCCCAAGCCTCCTCATCAGCCTCCTCTACAGCTGGAGTCAGAGCCTTAGCTCCTCCCCAAGTCTCCTCCTCAGCCTCCTCTACAGCTGGAGTCAGAACCTCTGCACCAGTAGCTTCTTCCACAAAAAACCCCAGAAACGGGTGTCTGGTGTAGCCAAGCTTGAGACATTTGGTTTCACTGCCAAAAGGTAGAAGTGAAATGCACAATAATACTTTTACGTTTATGTTGACAAAATTGCACTTTGTTTATTAATGCTGCTTGGTTCTTTTTTGTTATAACAGGCTCACAAAAAGCATTATGTGAGATGATCTTGCAAGAAAAATAAAAACTTTGAATGAAAAGTTATGTAGATGGTTAATTATTTGTATGACTACAACACAAACTCAAGCCTTGTAAAAAGTTTTAATGAAAAGATTGAAAACACTGAAATTACATGAAAAGAAACGGACAATACAAAGGCTATTCAAAATCACCCTCTTCTTTTGAAATGCTATTGATCTAGAGTATATACCAATGGTGTTTATTAAAACCATCTTACTACTTGAATGCAGTATTAGAGAACAGATTAAGGTATGTTGGGCTGAGTGCACGTACACAATACTGCGTTTTTACAGAAGAGCTTTTGGGAAGTGACTGCACGGCAGAAAAAAGGGGCTTCTCTCAAAGTGATGTGGCACATTGATGACTGGGCAATATGTTTTTTTACAAAATTTGTTTTGCTTTAATCCCTGTGCTCCTCCCACTACTCCTCCCAGTGTCCTCCCACTACTCCTCCCAGTGTCCTCCCACTACTCCTCCCACTACTCCTCCCACTACTCCTCCCAGTGTCCTCCCAGTGTCCTCCCACTACTCCTCCCACTACTCCTCCCAGTGTCCTCCCAGTGTCCTCCCACTACTCCTCCCACTACTCCTCCCAGTGTCCTCCCAGTGTCCTCCCACTACTCCTCCCAGTGTCCTCCCACTACTGCAATAAAGGTCTGTCATACATGTAGTAAACACAAGTACACCTTCTGAGGAGACTGAGGTCCTTTGGAGTACGCGGGCCCCTGCTACGGACCTTCTATGACTCTGGTAGCTTCTGCTGTTCACTACGCTGTGGTCTGCTGGGGAGCGGGCAGCACTGACCGGGACAGGAAGAGACTGAACAAGCTGGTCAGGAGGGCCAGCTCTGTCCTGGGCTGCCCACTGCCCTCTGTGGAGGAGGTGGGTGAGAGGAGGATGTTAGCCAAGCTGACCTCCATCAGGGACAACACCTCTCACCCACTGCATCAGACAGTGGAGGCCCTGAGCAGCTCCTTCAGCGGCAGACTCCGTCACCCTCAGTGTAGGAAGGAGCTACCGCAGTCCTTCATCCCACCGCTGTTAGACTGTTCAACCCAACAGTCTAGTCCTCATCTTTCCTCTCTTATATAGAACTGTGCAATACCCCCCCCCCCCCCCCCAACAACCAGTCAATCATCTCCCCCTCCACCTGTAATATGTATATAGCCATAGCAATATATATAGCTACAGTCCTCCATTATACACTTTTGTTTTTATCAGCCGATACCCCGCCCC